>RJWJ010009750.1:0-49073 GCA_004363605.1 Indri indri | reverse complement strand
GGTTTTATCTTCAAACTATATCCAGAATCTAACCACTTCTCTTCACCTCACAGCAACCACCTTGGCCAGAGCCAGCACTTAATCTCACTCGGATTATTGCAGGGGCCTCCTAACTAGTCTTCCTGCTGCTACTCCCTTTTTCCTCTGCAGTCTGTTCTCAACGTCGCAGCTGGAGCGGTCCTTTGAAATGCAAGTCAGATCATGTAACTCCTCTGTCCAAAACCTGCACCAGCTCCCCATTTCATTTAGAGTAAAAAACCACCACCTTACAATGATACACCAGGCCTTCTGAGATCTAGCCTCGTGTTAGTCTCATCCCCCGTTACTCTCTCCCACTCCGCTCCAGCCACAGTAGTCTCCTTCCTCTTCTTCAAGTAAGTTAAGAACACTCTCACCGTAAGGCCTTTGTGCCAGTTCTCCCTCCTCTCTGGGACATTCTTCTACTATATTTTTAGACAGATAACTTCGTCACCTCCTTCTGGTCCATAATTGTCACTTTTTCTCCCAGACCTACCCTAACCACCCCATTTAAAATAGCAACCCGTTCCATCCCCACACCCCAATTCCTGAACTTTCTCGTCTTGTTTTCTTCCATGCCCCCAGCATAGCACATATCATTTAATATTCTGTACAATTTTTAAATTTATTGTCTTTATTATCTGATAGCATAAACTTTACCAGGGCAAGAGTTTTTGCTTGCATAGTTCATGATATATTTCAAGCACAGAGAGCAGTGCCTGGTACATGACAAGCAATGAATACATATTATTGCTTGAAAGGAATTTGCTAATTTATTCAACAGGTATAAACTGGGCATTTACTCTGTGCTTGGTGTTGTGCTAGGTGCTGAGGTAAAATGATGAACAGAGTCAGACATGATTTCTGCTTGTAGCATAGAGCCTAGTGATGAATCAGGGGCATTGACCCAATAACAATAGTAGTGAGTGTTCAACTTAGCTTTGGTGCTCACATTTGGGTAACCTATCAATCCAAGACTTTGAATAAGAGAAGGAAACACCAGTCAAGTATTATTGTTGTCAAAGAAAAGAGAATATAAGTCTGAACATTAGTAAATGTCTTAGTCTGTTGCTGCTGCTATAACAAAATACCTTAGACTGGATGATTTACAAGCAACAGAAATTTATTTTTTACATTTCTAGAGGCCAGGAAGTCCAAGATCAAGGCTCTGATAGATTTGGTGTCTGGTGAGGGCTCTCTGTTTCAGAAATGGCGCCTTGCTTCTGTGTCCTCACATAGCAGAAGGGCAAAAAGGGGATGACGAAATCCTTTAAGCTCTTTTATAAGGGCACTAATCTCATTCATGAGGATAGAGCCCTAATCACCTAATCACCTCCTAAAGACTCCACTTCTTATTACTGTTATATTGCGGGTTAAGTTTCAACTTGAATTTTGGAGGGACACAAACCTTCAAACCATGGCAGCAAGGAAAGACTGTTGCCATATGAAGACACCCAAAGCCTAAGCCAGAAACATATTAGAGAAGGGGGAGGAGAGTAAAGCTTTTATATACAGAGACTCTGGGTAGGCCGCTCTGGAAAGGAGAAAGGGGGAGTGCTGAAAACTGCTAGCGGGGAGTCTTAAAATGTAACAAACTTATCAAATATTGCAATATGGGAAAAGTCAAGGCAGAAAATTCTTGTGGTCAGGCATACAGGGCAGGCTATAGGCCTAAGATGGAGCTAGCAAGATATAGGGAGGGAGATCTGGGCCTACCTGCCCTAGGCAAACCAGCCGAAAGTCACACCAAGCACAAAGTCTGATCAGCCTTGTCAATGTTCACAAGCCAAAGTTAAGGTTTACACATAAGGCAGTTGATGGCTTATGCTTCCTTTCTTAATATTATTGCTCCCTTTGGGGTCATATTTGCTGTTGTATTAAGAGTGATATGTTAAGGCAATCAGAAACTATAAAAATACTAGTTTGCTATTATGACTGTTGACCACTAGATTATTAACCGCAGCAAATTTCCTTTAAATGGTGTCAATGGATGTCACATGTATACTATATACTAGGTTGTATGCATAGTGATAGGCATATACATCTCCACTGCACCAGAGACATAAAAGGTATTCCTTAGAATTCAGCAGTGGAATTGAATTCTGGAAACTATTATGAGAATCCTTTAGTTTTTCAAAATGGCCTCAGTTTTTGCCAACCAACAATGCTATGTGCTTATAAACAAACTCCACGGTTTTAACTAAACATTGTTACCAATGCTGTATTACCAGATCCGTGCTGTTCGGCTTGTTTTATTGAGGCGCATACTGTGCATATAAACACTGCAGGTGAAAGATGAGAAAGCACCAATTAATATCAAAATGAATCTGCTCCATGAACCATAAAACTGACAGTTCTTTTGGAGCACATTAAGACTACCGTAACCTGCTACCAAAGAACTGCATTTTTATAGTGAAAAATACTTCTCACAGGAGGCCTTCAACTAAACCACAGTATCTTAGATTTTATTTGAGAAAGTGAGTAGCTGCTCCCAACTCTAATCACACATGCTTTGGCCTCCTATAAGTACATCTGGCATTTAGGCTGTGAAATACCCTGCGGGGCCTTGAATTCTCTGACTGAGTTACTGATAAATTCACTGAAATGTGTACTAGCCTTTAAAATGAGTCCATAAAAAATGTGTCTCCATCCTGAGTCATATAGTTGTTCTGGTTGGAAGGGCATTGGGCTAGCAATCCCGGAGAAAACTCAGACTGGGGCAGGGACTAGAAGGAGAGGTACCATTGGAGTGTTCCTGTTATGTACCTGTCACTGGGCTTACTGTGTTACATGCATCGTGGTGTTTGCACCCCATAACAGCCTGTGGCAGGCTAGGGTCCCTGTAGATTAAAAACCCCTAGACTCAGAGAAGTTAATTAACTTCCCCCAATCGCACAGCTGGAAGCGGTAAGACATGGATTTGAATCCTGTATTGTCCAGGCTTGTCATGTCTTACCAATTCCAGTTGCAGAGATGTCTGTCATTTTATGTGTGAGCTTGAGCAAATCACGTGGCTGATTCAATTTTCTGTTTTCTTGATTGTAAAATGGAGATAATAGCACCAATACAATCTGCCTCACAAGGGTGATGTTAAATTAAATCTATATGAAAGCACACTGAAAAAGTGTTAAGAGCTTTACAAATGCAAGTCATTGTTGTTATGGAATTGAATGAAATTAACATGATTTTTACCGACTTGGAATGTATTTGCTGTTGTCTTTTTGGTTAAAGCACACCATAAAAGATAGACCCATGCAGGAAATGTGCTAGTCACAAAACATTTCACACAAGCTCAGAAACACATCCTAAACACAGAGAGACTCAACATGCCTGTTAGATGTGTGAAACGTACAACGTATCTATGGCTCACTAATTTAACCTGTTGGGGAATTTCCATGCCAGTTCTGCTTTAAACTGCAAAGCAGTTAAGTAGAGCAAGTAAGTAGAATATGTACCAGCTAGCTGAAACCACAAAACAGTTAAGCAGAGTTATAAGCCTGTCATGACTGCACTGCTTGTTGTAAACCTACTATAACTATACTGTTTGTTATAAGCCTATCATAACTGTACTGCATGTAAAAACTGCTATTAATTGGCTAACTTTTAATCCTTTTACTAATTGGTTAACTTTTTATGCTTGTGTGTGTTATTGGATAAGACTAACCCTCCCAAAAAAGTATAAAACCTGACAAAAACCAGGAAGAGGTGCTCAGAATTTGGAGGCTTGTCTCCTCTGGGCCGCCGGCAATAAACTTGCTGACTCTCCAACTCTCTGCGTGCCGCTCATTATTCCTCTGGGACCGGTCACTGTAACACTTGCCGTAACAAACCTACTTCCAAATTAATGCAGGGTTTTTTTAAGGTAATTTTTTTCCTTTTTTCTCTCATTTCATGGGAGAGGGGTTGTTTATGGCCTTTAGCAAATTTCTTGACCTCTGAATTTGTGTTTTCTTATTGATAGAGTGGTAATAATGATATCTACCTCAGATATTTATTGCACATTTATGGCACAAATATGCTAAATGCTTACTGCATGTTGGGTATCTTTTTAGATGCTGAGAATGTAGCAATGAACAAAGGAGACAAAAATCCCTACCCACTTAAGGCCTATTGATCAATAAAGATAGTAAATAAGAAAAATAAGAATACAGAGCATGTTAGATGTTAAGTGTAAGGAGGAAACTAAAGCAGGAAGGGAAAGAAATTATTAGGGGTGGGGTTGGCACTTTTAGACACGGTGGCTCAGAAGGCACTGTGGCTTGACATTGTGTCTCTCCAGGATTCACACGTTGAAACCTTATCACCCTAATCACCAAGGCAATGGTATTAGAAGGGGGGCCTTTGGGAGGTGATTAGGTTGCAAGGGCTCTGCTGAAGAGAACTATCTGGTGGGGGATGGACATGCTTGTAGCTCTGACTCAGGCAGGGCAAATGCAATATATGTAACCTAAGCATTTGTACCCCTGTAATATGCTGAAATTAAAAAAAAAGAGGGGGAAAAAGAGAACTATCTGGGCCCTTTCCCCTTCCATCTCTTCTGCCACGTGAGAACACAGTGTTTGTCTCTTTTGCCCTTTTGCCTGCCATCATGTGAGGATTCAGCAACAAGGGGCAAAGCAGAGAGTGAGCCTTCACTAGACACTGAATCTGCTGGTGCCTTGATCTTGGACTTCCCAGCCCCCAGAACTATGAGAAATAAATTTCTATTGTTTATAAATTACCCAGTCTAAGGTATTTTGTTATAGCAGTAGGAAAAGAATAAGACATGTTGACCCAGATATGTGAGTTACGCAAAAATCTCAATGAGTGGACGTTTATTAAGCCAAATCAAGGACACGCCTGGAAAAAACACAAAGCACAAGCAGACCTGTGGCTGTTTTTCCAAGGGGGAAGTTGGAAGCTTCAGCATTCAGTTTTAGGTGTTAAACATAGTTACAATTTGTATGTCCTTTCTTATGCAAGGCCAGTTCTGTGGTACCTGAGGCCTTTACCTTCTCTTTTGCATAAGGAGGGGGTAGGTGGATTTTGATTTTCTTTTTATAGACAGAAGGCCTCACTGGAAAGTGGCAATTTAGTAAAGTCTAAAGTAACTGAGACAGAGAGTCCTGTGGCTATCCTGAGAGAGCTATATACATGTATGGGGGGATCACACATGAAATAACATATATCACTCATGGTAGGCACTCAATACTTGTTTGCTGACTATGAAGGAACAAAAAATATGACGTGTCGACAGGTTGTTCCAGGGGATTATGAATCCAGAAAGAAAGGCTTTGCAATTAAAATGGAAAGCAAACGAAATGAAAGCACCATTCACCTCAAACTTGCAACACTGAGAGTGTTAAGAAATATCAGTGAAATTTCTATCCATCAGTTGCCAAGAGCCAGCCCCTTCACATGCTTGAAGATGTCTGCTGACTTAGTTATTGCTCATTTGCAAACTAGAATTGAACATGGCCTTGGGTAAATTTTATGAACTGCAGATCCATTAGAAGTACCAAGGGGAGATAGCTTTCAAGGTTGATGTCAAAGAGGACACTGATCCCTCCCTCAGCCCTTCCTTTGTAGTTGCCTCTCTAATAGGATATTGAGCTTAATGAACCATAGATCTGACCAGCTCTAGCATTCTGATTCTTTTCAGTGACCTAGCATGACTTTTTGCTAGACTCTGAAATAGCAAATAGGTTTTAGCTCTTGTTCCAACTCTGGTTGGTTGGTACTGACTGATGAGACCACAGTCTTGATGAATGCTGAGGTCTGTTTGAGCTCATCAGGAAAGAGGCTGTGATTAATTAGCAATGTCTGCCATGGTTGTAGGGACGGGAAGTGGTTGCTCACATTTTCAAACCCTATGTATCTCCATGTATAACGGTATGAGAAAGTAAGCTGAAGCGTGGGAAACAAAGCCTTTTGTGATAGGCTGGTGTTTAAAGACCAGTCAAACTCTCCTAGATACAAAGTAACAGAGGCTTATGTTCCATAACATGATAAGAAGAATTTTCAAGGAGAAACCAAAAGTCCGCCTGACATTTGCAAAGCATCAGAGATTTGTGAATGGACCCTGGTTATGTTAGAAATAGACAGTAAAGTAATGAGAAATGAGGATAGATCAAGCTTTGATTTATTTGGCCATTTCATATCACCTTTGACAACTTTGTCTACCTCGACATGTCAATAAAGTTATTAAAATGAAATCTGAAAAAAACGTAGAGCATTAGAGCGTAACAGAGTTTCATTTCTAAGTCATAGTGCCCGGCAGACTAAGAGAAGCTGAGCCCTAGACATAGAGTGACTGCTTTAATTCCGGGCTGCCACTCACCTCTGCTTGACATTTGACAATGTGCTTAAAAGTGCCCCTGAACACATCAAGGGAAATGAATAAGTAAATAATTGGTCGCCCCTTTAAAAATAGAAAATATCAGGCTAGGGTTTAATTAACTGCCATAAATTATTCTCAAGCTAACTGTTGGGAGAGGAGCTGCTTTTACCCTTTGCCTCTGATGAAGGAATATCATTTAGGTCACTTACTGTTTCACTTTCTAACGTAGAAGTATGAGGTAGTGAGTTTCCCATCACTGATAATGTTAAGGGATGTTGAGATGAAATTTTTGTACTATGTTTGAGGTTAGACTAGAAAACCAGTATGATTTGGGTGCTAAACTCTTTCCAAAGATGCTTTCCTTGAAGCCATTCGTAACAATGCCTGCCTGTCAAGACCTAGTAAAAAGAACAGAGCACCCAATTCCTCTCCATTTGTGAAAAATTTCTGCAAGAACACATTATAAATATGAGGACAAATAAAGCTCATGAGGTAGAAATAATGAGCATCCAAGAGAGAATAGTCTAGTGCAGCACGTTTATTGGCATGGGCCATGTGTAAGGCTTGGGCCTAGACCCCACGGAAAATGTGAACATTAACGTTCGCATCATCAAACCCAGTGAGAAAGGAAGTGGCAGATTTGTAAATAGTTATATTGTGGGCAGCAGGCGATCAGAGATTTAGAAATGATGCAAATAAATACTTGCATAGACAAAAGAGAGAAGTATTAATTCTGTATAAACTGAGAGTTGTAAATGACAAGAAGGGCAGCTATGGAAGGTTTCCTAGGGGAGAAGGCATAGGAACTGAGACTTTATAAATAGGAGGAGGCTTTTACAAGTAGAGCTGGGGAAAGGACAGCTTATGCCCAGGGGACTGTGATGACCAAAGATCAGAGTTTGGAAAGCAGCAGGCATTGTGTGGGAGATGAGATTGGTTTGGGGAAGATCATAGAGAGACTCAAATGCCAGGCAGAGGTGGCTGAGCTTATTTCACAGGACGCTGACAGTTTTTGAGGCAGGAAGTAACAAATTGGAACTGGGTTTTAGAAATATGCCAGTAATGTGGAAAATGTGTGCGGTGGGGATTTGGGGGAACGTGGCAGACTAGTATCTGGCTCCAAGCCTCCGGTAGCTCGTGAAAATTGCAATTTGTCCTGGACTAGGTTTGCTGAGAAGAGGCAAGTGTTACGGGTATAGAAAGAGAAAGGATAGTTGCAGCCAAGTGACTGGACGCTCAGAATGTAAGCAAAGTTGGGCTGGGGAAATATTAGGGCAAGATTTCATTCTCAGGTTGTAAATCAGCCCCAAAGGCTTGATATCAATTGAAGTCCTAGGCTGGGAAATGTTTAAAGGATCCCTGAGTTTCTAGAGGTGAGCTAGCTGCTCTTAGCCAGAGCAAGTTGGACCCTGACATTCCAGCAATTCCAGTCTTCTTGCCAGGCCTCTAGCAAGATGTGGCCAGATATGGCTGTGTCTGCACAAGGCACATGGCAGTGATCTGTGTTATTGGTAGATTAAAATCTGTCATTGTGTGTGTGTGTATGTGTATGTGTATGTGTGTGTGTGTGTGTGTGTGTGTGTGTGTGTGTGTGTATAGGTAAGTGGTGGGAATCTAAGAGTAGGCCTGTTTATTGGTAAATTTGGGACTTCTAAGGACTAAAATCTAAAATGCTGTCAGAGAATATTCCAATAATCCAAAATCCCAGCATTTGCCTTGTTTCTATAAATATCAGACAGTTCCTGGGGGAGAATGGGAATCAGTGGGGCCAAAGGTCCAGGCAACAAGGACTCCACTGTGGCAGAGAAAGGGAATTATGCTTGGTTACCTTGGTTGTTCTCTTTCCTCTTTTGTCCTCGCTAGAGTAATTTGACTTTCCTCCAGGTATGTCGTCAAACTCTTCTGTTGGAAAAATGGAGAAGTTGTAGAAGAGGCTTCAGATCTCTGGAGCAACTTGCAGTCTTTGGCATTCTAGTCATAAGATAGAAGTGTGTTTCAATGTTAATTCCACCGTTTTATACCTGGGTTTTACCTGCCAGCTCACATCGGGACTTGCTGGATAGGTTTCAGATTTGCCAAATTGACCTTTACCAACTCTGCCAAACTCACAGGCTATAGAAGGAAGGAAGACACTGATACCTGGGTGGTGGGGAATGGGTAGAGAAGAGAAAAAGCCGGGTTTGAGTGGTTACGTGGAGCTCAAGAGGGGAGGGGGAGGTACGTTGAGAGTGCAGCACAGGCACGTGGAGAGGGCTGGGGAGGGGTAGATAACTGCAGGAAGCCTTTCCTCCAAGGTGCAAGTTAGAATCAGGAGATTACAGTGACAAGGATGAGTCACGTACTCGATGGGGGGCCAATCCCTGGGAGAGGCAATAGCAGTTTTTCTGGAGAGAGCCAAGAATGGTCCCAAGATTTGCAGGAATTAAGGGGCCGTGTTCTAGGTAGGTTATTAAGGTGAGGACCAGATCAGAGGTTGGCTGATGCTGAATCACTTACTTTGTGTCTCGTAGATTCATGCGGTGGTAATACTGGAAGGGACGCTGAAGTCTTCTAGTCTAACATCCTTATTAAGCTAGTGAGGACACCGAGGCTCAGCCCGTAAGTGATGAGGGGCAGATTACTGGAACTCTCGTCTTCTCACAGAACCACCTGTAGCCTGTTCTATTTCCCACATTGTCAGGGTCATAGTGGAAAACACAAGAAAATCTGTATTATAACCCTGCCAAATCATAATAAGTCATTATTGACCTTTTTGATTATCTCCTTTCTCACCTGTCCCATATGCTTCCTAGGATTGTTGTAAGGGTCAAATGAGAAGAATGACATGTGTCAAAGTTACATTTCAAACTGCTGAGCAAATGCAAGTTACCACTGGTATGCTGAGGATGGGGCATAGTGACTTAACTTCGGAAGGGCCCTTACAGCATGTCCCCCAGGGTCACATAGACTGAAAAGAAACCTGAGGCCCAGAGAACTGAAGAGCTTTGCCTAAGACACACATTTAGTGACGTATTGGCTGCTGCCTTAAACCCCATTTGAAAGTAGGCTGGGTGTACATTCGCTTGCGATAAATAGTGGCAGAGCTGCCATTAGACAGGTGTTTTGACTCCCAGCCCTGTGCAGTTTTTCTCAGCAGGCTAAGGATGTCCTTTCAGTGTTGAGTCTGCAAATTTTCCTAGGAGTGGGGACTCAGCTCCGGCTAAAAAGTGTCACATTGCCCTTGATTTGTTTGCCTGGGGTGGGGGGCATAGGGAGCAGGTCTCTGTCCAGCGAGACAGAAGCTCAGAGGGAACTGGCGGGTTTTTCTGTGTGGGAAGAGCTTGGCTCTAGAGGGCGGACTTGAGTCGTTTTGACTCAGATACCAAAGCATTTTCAAATCTAATCATGAGCAGTAGGAGGAAAACCCGTCTAATCATTTGCCTCTATCTCCTTTTATTCATAAATCAGTTGGATCGATAACCATTTAAAATGTGAAAGCCTTTATTTGGCATGATAGCCAAAGAGAAAAAGGAATATTATAACCTTTTTTGAGGAACAGTAGTGTAATTTTTAAATTTGAAAAAAGGGCAAGCATCAAATCTGGCCTTGTGCCCTATTTCTCGGGATCCAGCAGTACCATCCCAGAGTGTGGAGTTTGTGCGCTAATTAAAGTGTCTTACTGATGACTTGTTTGGATTCCAGGACAGGCACCAAATGTCACTGAGCGCACAGCATGGAGAGCTACTCTTAATTACAACTCGAAGTTGCCCTAGTTGGCGGTGATTGTTCCCCCTACAGCTGAATAAGTCAATTCATGCTGAGGAGTTTATTACTTTTTTATCTTGTTTCCATTCATCTAGCAAAAGATGGTATTTCATTACAGTGCTGGCCACTTCTTGAGGGTTACCCAAAAAAGTTAACCCAGGCTCAAAAGAGAATTCCAATCACACAGCTCCAATCAGGAGCTCTGTTACACGTGGCTTTGCACTGTCTTTGTGTTCTTTCCTGCCGTGTGACACTTGTGTCATGAATGACTGTGCCAAGGCATTTTCTTCTGAATGTGTCCAACTGCCTCCTCCAATCCTGTGCTGACCCTGTGTCTGTCTCTAGTGATTAGTACTGGAGGAAGACAGCTGTCTTTAGTCAACCATAATCTGGCTTGAATTCAATAACTCTGATTGCTCTTGCCCACGAGCATAAATGAGAGGAAAGAAATAGCTTTGGGCTTTGGTTAGAGCTGACCTCACTCTGCTTCCCAAACCTACAGATGCTGGTTCCAATAGAGACAACATGGCTTTTATAAGTAACTCAGATAGGACTGGGCACAGCAGGGCACAGATTCTATACAGACCTAACTACCTGGTCTCCACCAAGGCTACTCCGTCATAGAACCAGGGGACTGAGCCTATGACATTATTTGGGCCTTTAGAATCACCTGGATGGACTTTTTAACTCGCAGTTTTTGAGGTATAATAACCAAAAGAATTAGAAGAGAAAAAATCCCAACATGGTGGTAACTGTATTTAGGTATACTGATCTGTTTGTTTTAGCCTATTGACAGTCAATATTAAGTATTATATAAGATACTGGTACCACTTTTTGTGCTATTCTAGTGTAAGCCAATAATACCTTGTCAGTAGGAAACCACCTTTTAAAATCTTTAAAAGCTGGGGCACTGGTTTTAATCTTGTTATTTCTTACCAGTTGTGTGAAGTAGAAAAAAAAATATGGATTTTGTGCTCAGGAAGATTTGAGCTTAAGTTTTTTTATCTGAAAAATGGGATAAATAATATATGCCTAAAGGGGTGCTGGGAGGATTAGAGAAGAATGCCCAGCTTATAATAACAATGTCACTTGTCATCCTCACCATTATTATTGTCTTTATTATCCTTGTCTGTATTTATTCTTCAGTATCCTGGTACTCGAGCCCTGCTGAGGTCTTCATTCCAACAGTGGTTTTGACAGCAATGACAACAAAAAGCTTGTTCTAAAGAATTGCTGATAACTAGTCAAAAGTCCCTTGATTTAACCCCACTGGTTCTCAAAGTGTGGTCCATGGATCAGCAGCATCAGCATCATCTGGGAACTTATTAGAAGTGCAAATTATCACTCCACCCCAGACCACTGAGTCAGAAACTCTGGGGACTTGGTAGAAATGGCAGTTATTATGCCCTGTCCCAGACAGACTGATTCGGAAACTCTGGGATAAGCCCAGAGTTTTAACAAGCCCAGTAGTGATTCTGATGGATCCTACAATTTGGGAATCATGGCTCTAAACTAAATTCATCAGCTGCGGTTGATTTTTCTTTGTTTGATGATTCTAAATATATTGCATAAATATGTGCAAGATAGGGACCTGTCTAAAATAAAGTGGGTATCATCTTGCAAAAGTCCTCTGATGATCATTTCCAGATCCTCTAACTCTGGGAAAAGAAGACCTCTCAGTCAGAATGCTTCTCATGACTCCAATACTCTTCTGTTGGTGTTTTTCCTGCCTCCTGTCTATGACGTTGCCACACTAACTATAAAGATTGCAGCAAAACAAAAAGGAGAAAGACATTAACAATCACAGCAATAAACCCCAAGACATTCCTGCCCCTGGGCTATGATTCAGAGATCAAAGTCCTTGTTTAAGAGCCCAGCTTGCAGTTATTTCATTACCCAGGATTTGAGGGTTATATTGGCTTAGTGTGACACCTTTGAAGTCTGAGGTCTCTACTTGGAGCCCCACGAGACAAGGCCATAATTAATAACTGTAAGTGTCTATGATCATCTGTAACTCATAGGGTAGTTTTTCTACAATGGTGGGAATGTTCTTCTTTGAACATCTCTCCCAAACTTTTGCAATTTACCTTTAAAACATCCAAGTCCCTGGGTATTGGGTGAAATGATTAATAGCCTCTATTGATTTTCAAAAGTAAGGAAACACAGTGGCATGAAGCTGTGAATAGGAAACTTAAATTTTCCATTACACATTCACTTTTTAAAGGGTATTTGGAAATGTCTTTCTAGGGGGAATGTCAGTGAGTTTCTAAATATTAAAAATCTTTTCATTTAATGCTTAAAGGTGACAAATGCTTGCATTTATATTGCTGTTCTTGCTTTCTGTGGCGCAGAACAATCTCCTGAATCTATCTAAGCCAGGTAAATTATTCAGAAGAATCTCATAACTTTTGTAACTGTACAATTGTTGGACTAAAGAGAGCATGTGCATATATATTTGTTCATTCTATGTATTATGCGTTTTTGTAAATACATCTATAAGTGGTAAGTATGTCTATAAATGGTATCTTTCTACACCGAGCCCTCTAATTTCTTGTGGTATTCCTATGTTCTCTGAATCGTGGAGGTGTATACTTTCTTCTGTATGACCTCAGGGTTTTCATGGGTCCTGGAAAAATTACATCAACTTCCAGGCTTACAATTCATACCATCCTGTTAAGTATACATTTGGATCCCACATTCATATGGTGTGATCGTGGTATTTCTATTTTTTATATTTCTCTTAGAGGGCTTTAAATTCTTCCTCACCCAAAGCCTGGAGCAGACTGCACAGTTTATAGTCACTTTTTGGCTTTTTTGGTGGAATTTTTCTGATCCTTATTTTACCGATTGTGTAGTGTTCTGAGAGTTCTCACTTCATGCAGAGTTATCTTTCTAGCTCTTGGCCTCAGGCAGGCTAAGGCCATATAGTGTAGTGGGTTGAATGATGATGGTCCCAAAGATATATCTACACCCTAATCCCCAGAACTTGTAAATGTTACCGTATTTGGACGAAGCGCCTTTGCAGATGTCATTAAGAAACTTGAGATGAGGTCATCATCTTAAATTATTGGGTAGGCCCTAAATCAATTGACAGGTGTTCTTATGAGATAGAAGCAGAGGGAGATTTGGGAGAGACTGAAAAGCGGAAGGCTGAGGCACTCAGAGGAGAAGGCAATGTGAAGAGGAGGCAGAGTGGAGTGACGCATCTATAAGCCAAGGAACACCTGCCGGCAACAGAAATTGTGAGAGGCTGAGAACAGACAGATTCTGTCCTAGAGCCTCCAGAGGGAGCGAGACCCTGCTGACACCTTGATTTTGGACTTCTGGCTTCCAGAACTGTGACAGAATAAATTTCTGTTGTTTTAAGCCACTGAGTTTGTGGTAATTTGTCACAGCAGCCACAGGAAATATACATGGTTTCTGTTCCCTCCAGATCTTTAAAACCTTAGCCTGCAGCCCTTATGGCCCCTATTCAGGCAGGATAGCACTTCTCTCACCTCTCAGTTTAATTCTGGGAGTGCCATTTACCTGGAATAAAATCTCCCTGGAATTGGGCAACCTGCTGCCCTTCCTGGATTGGCTCCCTCTTATTTTAACAAACAAACAAGATTTTTTTGTTTTGTTTTGTTTTTTTACATTCAGCTACACGTTTAAGGTGATTTTTGTTATATTTTATCTAGAATTTCTACAGTCACTTGTAGTGAGTAATTGATTCATATTAAATCAGTCTGCTATTTTTGGGGAACAAGAAGTCCCCTTAAGTATTTCTTAAAGGAAACTATTTAGAAGCCTATATAATTATCGTGTGAGCAAATACTTTCGTTAACTATTTCTGTATATGTCTTTGCTTATTTGTTATTTCTTTAACTAATTTATAAGAGATAATGAAATCTGTTAGTAGTCTTGATTTCCAAAGGAAATGTGAGTTGACATTTCCTCTGTGTTGTGAAGAAGAAATAGTGTTAGCAAGGTGGTCCATTAATTATGCTGGTATCTTAATTCAACAGCATTGAAGGGCAGTGAAGTGGAAATCATAATGAGCTTTGAGAGAAGCTTAAATTAGAGTTTTGTCACCAAGGTGGGGATGGACTAGCTGAAAAGTCAGCAGGAGGAAAGAAAAGAGTTTCAAAACAAATGAGATGATTTAAGGTGTATAAACTAGGGCCAGAGTCTTTGGCTATCTTCGGCAGTGTTAATTCAGAGGTGCCAGGCAAGTCTCTTTTTATCCAAAAGTTTCTTTTTATGACTTGTTCACTGATTATTTTCATTCTTCAATTTGAGATAAGACCCAAACTGCAATTATAGCAGAGAAAAGTTGACTCAATGACAGTATAATTCACACTAAGATGATTATGACTGTTATCACGGAGCTTCAGGTGCCTGAAATAGGAGTGGGGACGGGAGCCCGATTATGTGCTGCTTTGCACTGTCCTGATTTTTATACTCTTATTTTCCTTAATGTAGTCATTATCGATGGCTCAGTAACAAATTGCCCAAAATTTATTTGCTTAAAAGAGAAACATTTATTATCTCACTGTTTCTGTGAGTCAGAAATCTATTCATAGCTTAATTGGGTCCTTGGCTTCACAGTCTCTTGCAAAGCTGGAGTCAAGGCGATGACCCAGGGTCTGTGGTCTCATGCAAAGGCTCAATCGGGGAAGGATCTGCTTTTGAGATCACTCATACAGTTGCTGGCAGAATTCAGTTTACTCCAGGGCTGTTGGATTGAGGGCCTCAGTCCCTCCCTGGCTTGTTGGCTACACATCACCCTCAGTTCCTTGCTAAGTGGCTGTTTTCATCAGGGAAGTAGGTAAGAGGACCTAGAGAGAGAACATCAGCAAGAGGAAAGTCTCAGTCTTTTATAACTTAATCTCATAAGTGACATCCTGACATTTTTGCCATCTTCTTTTCATTATAGAAACAAGTTACTAGGTCCATTCCATACTCAAGGAAAGGGAATTATATAAAGTGTGAATATTAGGAGGTAAAAATAACTGGAAGCTTTTTTAGGAGACTATGTATTCAGTAGTATTCTCTTGAAGAGCAGCAACATTGTCTAATTCATCTTCATGTTGTCACAGAGCTCAGGCAGATTAAATTATCCATAATAGAAAAAATGACTACTAATTATTGCCATAATACTATCTTTTTCTTTTTCTTGTTTTTTTCCCCTCTAATTTCAAAATATTATTAAGGGAGTAAAAGTGTTTTTGTTACATGGATGTCTTATATAATGCTTAAGTCAGGGTTTTTGGTGTGCCCGTCACCAGAAGAGTGTTCATTATACCAAATAGGTAAGTTTTTATTTCATACCCACCTGCCCATGTTCCCACTTTCTCAGTTCCTTATGTCCTTTATATGGCTTCGTACCTGTGTGTATCCATCATTTAGCTCCCGTGTATTGGTGAGAACATACGGCATTTGTTTTTCCATTCCTGAGATACTTCACATAGGATAATGATCTGTAGTTCCATCCAAGTTGCTGCAAACAACATTATTTCATTCCTTTTTATAGCTGAGTAGTGTACTCCATAGTATATATATTCCACATTTTCTTTACCCACTCACGAATTGAAGGGCACTTAGGTTGATTCCACATCTTTGAAATTGTGAATTGTGCTGCAATAAACATTTGAGTGCAGGTGTCTTTTTGATAAAATGACTTCATTTCCTTCGGGTAGATACCCAACAGCACGATTGCTGCATCAAATAGTAGGTCTACGTTTATTTCTTTGAGGAATCTCCATACTGTTTTCCATAGAGATTATACTAATTTACAGTCCCATCAACAGTGTATAAGGATTCCTTTCTCTCTGCATCCATGTCAACATCTATTATTTTTTGACTTTTTAATCATGACCATTCTGATAGGGGTAAGGTGGTATCTCAATGTAATTTTAGTTTGCATTTCCCTGATGATTAGTGATGTTGAGCATTTTTTCATATGTTTCTTGGCCATTTGTCTACTATCTTGTTTTTTTATACTAAGAGATTCATTCATTCACACTTCACTGGAAACTATTTCTCAGTGTGCTCTAATTTCTCCTCATTTTTTGGATCTCTATAAATTGGAACAACTCTGGTGTTGATGCATTCCACTCATTGCTTTGGTGATTGCATCTATTCTTTGCTTTAAATAGCATTCATGACTCTCAAATAGATATATCTTGCCCTGACTTTGCCTCTGGACTTTACACAAACAGCCACCTGCTGTTTAACATCTCTGTTTGATATTCAATAGTTATCTCAAACTAACATGTCCAAAAAGCTGAATTTCCCAACCTGCTGTCTTGTAGTCATCCCCTCCTCGGTAAATGACAACTCATTCTTTCAGTTGCTCAGGCCAGAAGCCTGGAAGTCATCTTGGCTTGTCTTTTTCTTTCATATTCCAGATTAAAAAATACTGTTGCCCTGATCCTCCGCTTCCTCCACTCAAGTCCCAGGTAGCATTTTCACCTGGACAATTCCAGCCGTCTCTCAACTGTCTTCTTGTTTATATTGTTAGCCTCTGGTTGTTTCTCAATGCAGAAGCTAGAGTGGTTTTTAAAAAAATGCAAGTCAGATCTGCTCAAAACCTTCCAAATGGACAACATATCACTTGGAATAAAGTCCTTACCATGGCCTGTGAAAACTTACATTGTTTTACCTTAGTTACTTCTCTGACCACATTTCCTTCCATTCTCCCTGCATCTTCCACATCCTCTACACACATTGACCTCCATTCTATTCCCAGAACATAGCAATCCTACTCCTACTCAGGGCCTGGGCAACTGCTCCTCCCTCCCTGGCACATAATTCCCAGGACAACCACACAACTTGTTCCCTTATCTTTTTTGGATCTTTGCTCGATATCTTCAACCAGAAAAGTCCTCCATGACCACACTGTCCAAAACAAAACAACATTCTACCCTGACTGCATGATGTTTTTCTCCTTAATCTTTATTTTTCTTCAAGGTACTTTTCTCCTCTCCCCTCCCCTCCCCTTCCCCTCTCCTCCATTCCCTCCTTCCTCCCTCTCCCACCTCTTTCACCTTTATTTTCTGTTTCCCTTCACTAGAAAGTAAGATCCTCCAAAACAACAAATGCTGGAGAGGATGTGGAGAGACGGGAACACTCTTACACTGCTGGTGGGACTGCAAATTAGTGCAACCTCTGTGGAAAAGAATTTGGAGATACCTCAGAGAGCTAAAAACAGAAATACCATTCGACCCAGCAATAGCACTATTAGGCATCTACCCAAAAGAGCACAAAACATTCTATGATAAAGACATTTGCACCCGAATGTTTATGGCAGCACAATTCACTATTGCAAGGATGTGGAAACAACCCAAGTGTTCGTCAATCCATGAGTGGATTATTAAAATTTGGTATATATTTACAATGGAATATTACTCAATCATAAGAAACGACAGTGATCTAGAATCTCTTATACTTTCCTTGATTAAACTTAAGCCCATTGTCCAAAGCAAGGCACCACAAGATCGGAAGAATGGGCTCCACTTGTACTCGCCATCAAATTGGTACTAATTGATCAACACTAGAGTGATCACATAGCAGAAATACTCTCCGAGGTTTAAGGGGATGAGGGGGTAAACCTGCAACTAAAGGACATGGAGAGTATTGTAGGGGGAAGGGCATGCCTTTAACCCTCGCTTGGGTGAGGCAAAGACATAAAATGTAACTATAATGTTTGTACCCTCATAATACCCTGAAATAAAAAAAAAAAAAGAAAAAGAAAGTCAGCTCCATGAGAGTTAGGACACAGTTCACTGCTATGTCCTTACTGCTTAAAACATTCATTGTTGAACGAATGAATGAATGATAAAATATTGCAGCTATTGTTAAATTTGTCTTTTCCAGTAACAACATCAACTTTTTATCTAACTGTAGAGAGAGTGATTGCAAGCTAAATAGATGTAAAAGGGAATATAGGCATCTATTGGACGTAAAAGACACCTGGGTAAAGAGAGAAGGCAACAGGGTCAAGAACTCTATGGACAGTAGGAAAGGCTGTTGACTTCTGTGGTCAAGATTCTTGGTTGTTATATACTGTAGGAACTGGGTTTTCAGACGAGAGCTACTTTCTCCTGAATTGCAGGACAGAGACTCCGACTGGAGATGGAAGCAATTTGGAACAAAGTAAAATTGATCACAACCACACATCCAGAGGAAGTGGATCTGGGCCAGGACATATTTGGGTTTAGGAGTACAGGAAATGAGGATCTAGGGCTCAGGACTTTCTAAATAAGGCTAATTATCTTTGAAGCTGGAGACGGTCTCTCTGTCTCTGATTACCTCTGTTACTGTGTTTAAAAAGTATGCAATATATACATAATTACCGCTGATTTCTGAACCCAGAATCTCCATTTCTCATGTAGCACTCATCATACTTTATTATAGTATTATTAATAATGCAACTACTGAGGCTATTTTCTAAATACTTTTGATTTAAATTCCCTTATTGGCAGTCAGCTTCTCTCCCTTTACCCTATCTACCATTACATTCCCAAGGAAAGGGAAGGAAAATGGCATCTTGGGAAGAAGGAGAATGTGATGTAAAAACCATCCTACCAGACAGTATGACACAGAAAAAACTAGCCTCTGCCACCCTGGCTTTGGAAAGAGAGGATAGACAGGGGAGGGGTGGAGCAGTGAGGTCAGTATAGGTCACCTGGATTGCTCTTTTTCAGGTTGGAAGCCTGGGCCTAAGGGGCATGGTGGGGAAGATAGAAACATAAAAGTGATTTGTGCAATGGGAATGAGCTATCGGCACACTCCCCAGGTTCAAGGGGAAGCCTGGTATTGACCACGGGCAGCATGCCTTGGAGGTGGCAGAGTACCATTGGCAGGGTGAGCGGGATGTGTACATGAGCCTGACCTGAGGCTTCTGCATCCCTTCTGCATGGGGAGAGCACACAACGGGACAAACTGCATATACCTCACTGCAAGAGCATGAATGCTTGCTGAACTTTAGATGGAAGCTTAGAGTTGGAAGAAAGAGGCTGCAGGTAAGGACATTTGATGGCTGGGGGAAAATGATAGGGGAACAAGGACTCTACAGTTGAGGAGGTGCCACTATGATGCCCAGATGGCCAGAAGGGTCTAATCCTGTCTCAGTGATCCAGGAGGCAGGGTAGACCAGCACTATGAAACAGAGACGAGTAATAATATGAAGCACGTGGGAGGGA
The DNA here is from genome assembly GCA_004363605.1 of Indri indri. NCBI lineage: Eukaryota > Metazoa > Chordata > Mammalia > Primates > Indriidae > Indri > Indri indri. The sequence continues at coordinate 29,804 of RJWJ010009750.1, read as the reverse complement.
TCTGAGATCTGAGGCCACCCCCTGCTGTCCCCCCCCACTAAGTCATGTGAGCCCTCCCCATATGAGGGCGAGGAGGAGAAGCGCATGTGAAATTGGAACATTTACTTAAAAGAGAACAAGTCATCCAAAGAGAAAAATTAAACCTGAACAGACCAGTGCGCTCTAAATTATCATACCTAATGTTCTTTTTTCCTTTTTTCCGTGTTATCCAGATGGGTAGGAGGCTTGTGGAGGATCATCGGTTCATTTAGGGAAAATAAAGAATCTCTATTTTCTTCATGTATCTGAGCGTAATTTGAGTTAAGTTTGCAATCGTACCCTATTTATAAGTGTGTCCTGTCACCCAGCTCCTTCCTCCGGCTTCCCTGCTCCCTCAGATCAGAGCCCCTTAGGATAACAAAGGTGGGGATATGGCTACACCTTTCTGTGCCTGAAGCATTTTACATACATGATCTCATTCAATCATCCCATTGTGCGATGGGGTTGTTTCCTGACTTCATGGACCAAGACATGAGGCTAGAGGAGTAAAGTAACTTACTGAGTCATACAGACAATTTTGGTTCAAAGCCAGAATTAAAATCTAGATTTGTCAGATTCAGGTATCGTTGCTCATTTTTGCATCTTCTACAGCACCTGTGTCATTTTTGCATCTCCCGTAGGTAAATTATGTACAACTGGGGATAAGTGGGTATCAACAAGTTGCTGTGAGCACAGGAATAGGAGAATGCAGAAGGATTCTAAGGAGTCTCAAATTGTTATGTGATACTAGTTAGGCAGAAGCAAAGATGCGCAAGTCCCCAGATAATAACGTTCTGTAAATTGTTTCTGAAAGAACTCTGTCTCCTGCCATCTGACTATTTCTCACTGCCTGTCAGCCAGTTAGAATGTGTGGTCCTGACTCTCTGTAAATGTCCAGTGATTAAGAAGTCATATTAATACAATCACTTTTTTATTCCTTTCAAGTAAAGTATTAGCACATATCCTGATGGCTCTAGAGTTCAGGACAAAGATATTTAATCTGTGTGAGCTGTAATGTCATCTTGGCAAATCACAGAGCAAGGGAGAACCTATGATATTTTGTCAGTTATTACCAAATGCCAAAATGGAAAGTGATGATCACTTCTAATAAAAGAATTCACTGTGCAATTTATATCAAGGCACGTCCAATTAATAGCTAATCCTTAAAAGTATGTAATTGGATTTACATATTCACATTTTTGCAATTAGGAGTTGGTATTTAAAGGGCATAGCTCCCATTTTCTTTATCACAAAACCCTAGAGGGGTTTTTTGTTGTAAAATTATAGAACCAAGGCAAATACCTTTGCCTGATAATCTCTAATCCTGTGATAAGAAAGGTTTTAGTTCATACAGACCCTTTAGAGATGTAGAAATATTCATGGTTGATTTAAATGATATTCAGCCCTGACATTCACAATTTATGTTTCACAATGCTCATTTATAATTGCAATCGGTTTCCTTTTAATTTATACATCGGAAATACTTAGGTATAAAGGTTAAGTTCTTCTCTTCAAAATCTTAGGAGTGAATATGATCCTTCCTTTACAGTACTTTATACTGGAGAGTGCTGCAACCCTCTGACACACCAAGATACCCCGAAGTAAATTACATACACCTGGACATCATTTAGTTCAGTGAGGCCGAAATTTATCTGAGGCACCTGGAAGAACTTAAGTCTGACTACTAGTCAATTCAAACTGCGGGTGATGTGATAGGTAGTAAGATATTCCAGAAATAGGTAAGGCAACTTTGCAGTAATGTCAGGTTACTAAGTCCGTGACAGAAGATTTAGATCGGTGCTATACGCTCTCACCCTTGAAAAAACATCCATGATTCAAATTATGCTACAGACCACTAAGTCTGAGAGAATCCTTGGGTGAATCTGACTCTATGGAGCCACCTTAATCCTTAAGTGAGGAAGATTTACTCAGAAATTAAAACATAAATACTATAAGAGGCAAGATTTAAAAAGCAGTAATAATATCCAGTGCTGGAGAGTGTGAGAGAATGCCAATAATATCCTATGTTGCTTGTAAGAGATTTCTTGTGTAAGTGGGTATAGCCTTTTTAGAACAATTGGGAAATGTGTATCAAAAGTCTTAAAAATGTCAAAACTTTCTCTTTGACATAAAACATTCTATTTAGATGAAATTATCAAAGGGAAGCAATTATCTATGTAAAGATAATTCTATTAGAATATTTATAACAGCTAGTGAACTGTCTCAAATCCCCATTAATGGGGAATTCATTAAATATGCTAAATTTAAACAATAGAATTCCATGTAGTAATGAAAATGATGATGTATTGACATGAAAACAGATTTACAAAATACTTTTAACTGAAATAGCTTATAAAACAGTATGTATCATGTTGTACATACACATATTTGTATGTACATGTACATATTTACATCTATGTTTACATAAACCAAAGATCAACAATGGTTATCGTGTTTGGGAGATAGATGTATTTGTGATTTTCCTCTTTGTCTTCTAGTTTGTCTATATAAACGTGCCCAGCAAAGGTAAACTGTGAAATGGACATAGTATTATTATATTACAGCAAATCTTAAGTTATGTAAGAAAGATACAAAAATTTCTGAGAAACAAAGCTGCAAGTCACAAGTGAACTGTTTTCCAATCTCTGTTTTTTCTTTTTACCAGAGAATAATTTTTTGTTATGCAGTAAACATGTTGTGTTTTAATGAATAGAACGCTTTCTCTGCAATTCTGTATTACTTACTCTGAATGACAGTTTAATTTTGACAAGGATGTATTATTTTGCCACTCTGGTAAAAATTATTGATGGGTGTGATTAGCACTTTGGCCATTTTAGTTTTAAAAAGCCTCTCAGACATTTCCTTTTGCTTTTCTGAAAGGGCATTACATCAATGACTACAATAAAATTAATAATTCAGAGCTTCAAATGGTGTATTCATACAAATAAGTCTGTTGGTTTCTTGCTTTGCTGATAATATGTTTTTGTATGAGTTGCTTTTCTATCAATTGACAAATATGCTGATGGTTTTAGTATCTATATGGTACGGCCTTACTTATTTTACTTAGGTGATGTAAAATCAATTTAATTATACCCCTCAGAAGAATTCTGAAATTGGTATTTGTTCTGGATATGTTAATACAAAGCATTTGAATTTTAATTTGCTTTAATACACAGTATTCTAGAAGTTCTTTATTTTTCTCTTACTTTTCTATAGAAAAGAGAACTGAAGTTTTCTCTTATTTAAAGAGTTGTTTTGTATTTGAAATACATGAGGTTGTTTCACTGGTTTGACTTGAAAAAAATTTTGCTTTTCTTTTGGGGAACTAAAGTAGTTGTACTGGTATCTCCCCTAACCTAAAAACACATCATTCAACTTAAAACTGCTGTTCAGCTGAGTAATGGTGACCTTGCCTTTAGGTTATGTTTTCTTTTTTGCTAAAGTGAGAAATGCCGTTAATTAGATCTAGCCTGAAAATCAGCACTTAGTACTTCTATTTTACTGATACCACGGTTTAAGGTACTGACGTGGCTTGACTATTCTAGAAAGCTATCAAGTTTTACGGAAGCTGCAAAGGAGTCAGCAATCTCTTTCTGTATCTCTGAACAAGGTACCAAAATAACAGACTGAAGAAATACCAGAAGGAAGATAAAAATTTATTTTATTTATTTACAGCATACACTTTACCAATGCACAAGAATGACTTCAGGCAGCTTATGATAAAAATACAGGTGTAAAGTTTACACAGGGCGGTAAAAAATGATTAAGAGCAAAATCAGAAGCCATAAGGAAGAAAGGGAGAACAAAGTCTGAGATAATTCCCCAAATCGAAGATTACATTTCTCTTGATCTTTCTGATGTTCAACAGCAAAAAAAGGAAGCATGACAGGTTTGCTGTCTATTAAAGAGAAGGATTGCAATTTTCAGAAGAGAGAAAAATTTTCTTGCAGCTCAATTTAGGAAAAATTTATAGTGTGGATCCATATTTAAAGGATATTGAAGAATATAAGTGGCCCAATTCAAATGCCACCTTTTTCATGGTCTTCTGTTATTTCTCTCTCCTCCCTTTCCAATTACACTTGTTTCCTTTGTTTCCCCTCTGATCTCCCTATAGCACTTTGTCGGTAGCCCTCTTAAAAGCATTTATAACGTACTGCCTTATTATTGTTATTTATGATTGTATTTTATCAACCTCATTAGACCGTGATTTATCCTTTTAGCCCCGGGAGTGCCTTTGTTCATAAAAGTAACTAACATTTGTCGTGTGCTTTTACCGTGTGGCAGGCACTGGGCAACCTTTTTATGTGCCTTGCTTCATTTTATCCCCACAATACACCTCTGAGGCCACAATCCCCACAATACTGTTACTGTCCTTGTTTTACTGATAAACAAACTGTGGTTTGAAGAGAAGGAATTAATATGCCCCAAATGTCACATCTGGTAACCGGTAGATTAGAAGCCATGTCTGATTGATTACAAAGAGATTGTTCTTAACCGCTACGTCCAATTCTAGGCAGTGCTGTTGCCAAGGGCTTTTATTTATTTATTTATTTATTTATTTATTTATTTATTTTTAGGGAATCTATGGGAACATGCAGGATGCGGATTAAAATATTATGTTTTTCATTCTTGGTCCTCAATTTTGGGGGCTGAGGAAGGGGTTTGCATGAAGTAATTTAAATGAAGGAGTTTGGATGAAGAAGTCTATATTGCCACTCATCCTATATTAACCCCGTACACCCTGGTGTCTGGACAGTGCTTAGGAAGCCTTGGCGTGGAGAAGTCAGGATCATTCTTTCTCATTAGTCAGGTTATGCTGTCATGCTTCAGTAACAAATGACCATGAAATCCTAGTGGTTACAACAAAGGTTCACGTTCACACTGAACGTCCGTTGCAGGTTGGCTGTGATTCTACTCAATTTTGTCATCACTCCTCTACTCTTGCTGACAGAGCAGCCCTGTTTGCGTCATTGACAGCCTGTGGCCAAGGGACATGAGACACGGTGAATGTGAGCTGGCTCTGAATGTTCTCACTTGGAATTGACATGCATCACTTCTGCCCACATTTCACTGGCCAAAGAAAGTAATATGGACACTCCTGAGTTCGACAGCGTGGGGATGTACAAACATTCCGCAAGAGGGACAAAGTAAATCACCTAAATGTCAAATCTAATGTCAACAGAGCAAGGATGTATAATCTTCCAAGAGGGAGGTAGATTCCAGGGAGGGGCGGCAGATATTTTTCACAGGAATACAAGCTACCATATTTTTCACTGCCTGGCCACAACACACCTAGATATCCCAGTCTAAAGTTTTGTTATAAGTAGTGTCAAAGCCATGACCTTTCTGATTGGGGGAGGGGGGGGCCTAAAATAAAGTCACAGTGTTAGTTTCACTAATGAGGGTGAAAGAATAAGCTAAGGCCATCTTTTACTATTTCTTCCCATGTTTCTCCACTAACGCACCCAGCCTCCGTGGAGAAACAATCTACAAGGTCTGTACACTGGAGTCTGCCAGACCTGGGTTCAAATCCCGACTTTACCACACACTTGTGAAAACTTGGGCAAGTCTCTGAGCCTGTTTTCTCAGATAATCTTAACTGTGTTTAATAACTGCTAATATAATATATAATGAATATAGCAACAATTATATAATTTTTTTCCAATGTCTAGTTGTCACATTTCTTGTTCTAATTTAGCTTATTTCTCTGTGCTCAGAATTCAGGATATGTCATGTTAGTAGCTTCTTAACTACTTAGAAAGGGTTAAGTGCCTGTCTCCTGCCCCTAATGTCCCAGGGTCTCCAAACCATGGGACGTGGTCAACCTATTTTCCTCCAGAGATCATGAACTCTGATTGTTACACTCACTTACCTCTAGATTTTTTCTTCTCTAACAGGTAGCCCAAAGGAAAGTCTACCATATCCAGGAAGATATGAGTAATATCAAATACAGCGGGGAGATTACATCCTTGCTTTGAGGCTGATATGTATGTATATCAGATTTCGTTAACCATATGGCATTGCTGAATTATTATTCTTTTGATGTGCCAGTTAACTCAAAGTCCAAGGGGAAAAAAGTGAGCAGAGCAGTCAACAGCCGGGAATTACCTCCTTGTTGGCAATCTCCTCTTCCCAGGGCAGGAGTCCTCTGGGTACCTACCATTTACTCTGTAGGGAAATCAATTTGCCTCTTGTTCACCCATCAAGAGGAAGCAACAAAGACCTAAAACACTGGCTATTGTCCTGAAGCCCTGGGGATTTGCCTGCCTTGCTTGGGTGAAATCTCCTCTTTGTAGCTTACTTGTGTATTTTATAAAAAGAGAGAGTCACATATTGACTTTTCAGGGAGATAGATGTTATATAGAGACGGCCGTGCTTTGATTAAAGCAATCTAATTCCAATAGACAAGAAATGTTGTATCTTAATGCCCAGGGGTTTAGAAATACATTGTAATAAAGAACATTTGTTTTTCCTGATATACATCACTGTGTTTATTGGGCAGATGGAAAAAACAGTGCACCTGGGGCAGAGCATTCCTTTTGTTGCCTGGATAAATGAATGAGGTCGTGATTCTGGGCTTGCTTGGACATCCTGGGTCCCTAGGCCCCCATTTAAGGTGGAGATGGAGGGGGGGAGGGACAAATAATCTCAAAGATTTTGCAGACCATTGAGCTACGCAAATTGGGTAAAACATTAAATCTAAGTAAAGAAGAAGTAAAGTAAGAAGAACAAAGAGGAAAGTTTGTGCATCTGACTATCAACATAGACAAGATGATGTTTTAGTGTTCACAGGGAGTAGGAGTAAAGAATTCCCTCTGGGGAGGCAGAAGTAGTTGGTGACTTTGGTTTACAAATTGTCATTGGGCTGGTTTCTGGAAGCCATAGAATTAACACATTGCATTGTCTGCATGGCAGGCACTAAAACTGCTTTCTCAAGAAGGCCCCATTGGTAAGGTGCTCCTTATCTTTTAGAACAGTTTTAACTGTTAGGAGTTAAACGATGTGGGCTCTGGGTGGTGGGCAAACCTTTGACAGCAAGTTTCCTACTAGACAGCAAAGGGTTAACAAAAATATAGACATTTTTAGTCTGTTTGAGCTGACAAGTTTGGTTCATTTGACTAGTATTTCCAAACTCAGCTGGAATTAGAGGCTTTTTAAAAAATTCAGTTACCAAGGTCCTGCCTGGGATTCCAGGAACCAAATTCTGGGGATGAATGAATCAGAGTCTGTATTGAAAAGCTTCCTGGGTGATTCTAACATAGTCTTTCCATGGAAAGTTTGGGAACCACTGGGTTAGAGCACGTGCCTAATGAAGTTTGCTCTGTTTACAGACCCACTTTATGATGAATAGAGAAACAGCAAACACACCAACACCCAAACACCCAGTGTAATGATTTTCTATGTGTGAATGAACACCAGTTACTACTAAAAGTGAAAGCACTAGAAGAGCAGATAGATAGTTTTTGATCTTTGATTAATGTTGTGGAAACATTATCCCCGAGCAGGACATTTTGATTTAGTTCAACATATTATTGTCTGCAATCTGCCAGGCACTGTGCTAGTTTTTGTGGAATACAAACATAACCTTTGATTTCCGTTTTTGTAGAGTTTACAATTCAATTGCTATTTGGAAAAGGTCTAATTATTCTTTGGGAATATGATACAGTTTTGGAGACTATGAGGTCGAGAACTATTCTCATTACAAATAGGGCACATTGCCATATTTGGATGGGTGGGAGGAGAAGGGATCAAGAACACGTTTGCAAATGTACTTGTTGTAGACGCTGTAGATACCCAAAGCCACAACCTCCTCATCCTTCCCCCTTGTCTGCCTCCTACTACAGAACCTGGAGAGGCAGATCCCGGGATCCCTCGCTGCTGGATGTAGCCATGTGACCCAGTTCTATCCCGTGAAAGGTAAAGAAAAGCTCTATGAAGGTTTCTGGGAAAGAGCTTTCTCTTCCAGATCAGAAAGCAGTACGTGAATGTGCCCCACTCACTGTGCCTCCTGCTTCTTGCCTTTGGGATATGTTACCTAGAGTCGATGTGACCATTTTGATGCTATAGGAAAATACTGAGAGAACCTCAGAGTCACCAATCCAGAGACTTGACACTATTAAGTCACTGAATCCAGGTCTCAGATTGCATACTTTCTCTGTAAGAAAAACGAATCTTACATTGCTTAAGCTGGCATTTGTCAGTTACTTTTTACTTGTAGTCAAAAGAATTCCTAACAGGTACAGTACAATGCAGGGCCTGTTTCAACTGTTGGCTTTATCTTAGCCTTCGAGATTTTGGAAAAGAAGTTATTAAATCCCTTTTCTGGCTCAGAATATGGAATAAGATAGCATTGCCATGAAATTTGTTGTTTTGCCTGCTCAATTTCCATTTTTCCTTCTTTTTGGTAATATTAATATTATCCTGGTTTCTCCTGGGGAGCTGCCCTTTCTCACCCTCAGTCCTTGGAGTTCAGTGGTGCCGACCCCACTCCTGACAACAGGGTTGGATATGAGTCTTAGGTGTGGCAAGTCAGAGCATTGTACCCCTGCGATATTGTGACTGATTCAGGGATGGGACCAAGAAACAGAGAGAATAGAATCAGATGTGAATGGCAATGGTCAAGCTACTTGACTGGGAAATGCCTCACGCCTGGTCTTAATCCAAAGATTAGTATATGAACAAATAGATTCTTTTTAGCAAGGGTAATTTGAGTTAAATTCCTGACAGTAGCAACCAAAATAGAGCTATTTTCTAGAGCCATATCAGTTTCCTTATCAATGGATCAGTATTGGAATAGGCTAAGAGCTGCTATGACCACAAATCAGGGATGCTGTAAAGGGAATTCCCATTCTGAATAGGAAGTTAAAGTAAATGACCACTCAGGTCTCTTTGCCTTCTCAAATTATATGTTACTATAAGCATCCCGGGCCTGTAGGAACATTATGGCAACGGGAGGAGCGTGGTTTTCTAAAGGATGGTGCATAGTGTTTGTTAATAAATGCCAGATGAGTTGAAAGGAGTGTGAGAATGTTGGCATCATGGAAATAACACCAAGACTATTAGGCTAGAAACATATATTGTGCTCCCATTTCAGAACTGGATTCTATTATAGACCCTGGTTAGCTACATTGATGTAAGTGAGTCCTTAATTCATTGGTGACTCAGTAAACTCGTTTGTAAAATAAGAACATAATTTTATAGTAAAGGAAACCTTGGGAGAGGAACAATGTAGTTACAGAGAAACAATGTTTGTTGTGGACCTACTAAGGTCCAAGCATTGTAATGCTACATGCTTTACTTTTAATTCTTTTTTAAAATTTTCCAAAAATGAAATGAAGAACATGTTATTATCCCATTTTTTCTTTTAGATGAAGTGATAGAAACTTAGGAAGGCTGATTAAGTTTACCAGAAGTTAATCAGCCAGTGAATGGATGAGCTAGACTTTAAATGCTGTCTTTGAGGTCAAAGGCTGAGTTCTTAAGTACCATATCAGACTAGCTCAAACCCCTTATTTTACAGATATGTTTAAGCCTGAACAATGAATGCGTGACAAATCTGGTACTAGCCCTCATGTCTCCAGGCTTTCATATACTCTGCTAATGATATCCACACTGCATGTCTCATTGGAATTTTTGTCTGAAATGAAACAATGTCTAGTAAAGTGATTTGAAGGGTGTAATGTGTTGTACAACATCATTTGGAACCCTGAGCTTGAAATCTCTCAGGTCTCTTTCTTTCTTTTTCCCCCTCCATCGTTAGTCTTTGATTTTCTCTGTGGGCTTTTTTTCTTTTTTTAAGACTGGTTGTCTTAACCAGACTGGCAGTATAGCAATAAATATGGACTTATATCTTCTCAACTTTCCCCATAGAAGAATTGGCTTAAATGAATTTAGAGGCTTATTTGTCTCACATGACAAGAAGTACAAATATAGGCAACAGCTACAGTTGACTCGGTAGCTCTAGGATGCCAAGAAAAACATTTTGGTGGTTCTTTGCTAAATTTGTTTCACCTAACATAGTTTTTTCTGTTACTTGAAGGTGCAAACATATTGCACCTGACTCAAGTTGAAGAACTGAAGGACCACAGTAATTGTTTTAGGGTAAGCAATTGTCCCAAGTCAGGTTAGACAGAGTCCTTACCTGGGAACATATGAAAGTGAACTAGTGAAGAAAAATTTTCCTCCATGTCACATGGCTACCCTTAGCTACAAGAGAGGTTGGGAAATGAGTATTTAGCTTTCCAGGCTCTAGGGTAGAAGAAGATGTTGTCAACATTACCAATGTCTGCGATTATCCAGTTCTCCTCTATTTCCAGGAGCACTTCCTCATCCCATGAAGTTAAGTGTGGTCATGTGGGTCGTTTTTCCCCATGTGGCATATATTATGACACATGCCATTTTCAGGCCAAAGCATTCAAGAGCCACTGCCTGAGTCTCTATGCTCCCTTCCACGCCACAGCCAGCACAGAAACAAAACTTACAGTCAGGATGCCACAAGACCGAAGCATCTGTGTCACTGAGACCCAGCACAGGAGACAGCTGTGCTGAGGACTTGCCTGGCCTTGTAGTGAGCTTGCATAGGTGGGAAATAAAGCTTTTTTTCTGTAAATCACTGAAATTTGGGGTTATTTGTTATCACAACATAACTTAGCCTATGCTGACTATTAGAAAAGCAAGGAGAAGAAAAGGAGAGTTGGATATAGGAATTGTGTGAGCCAGCTTGCAGTGTCTGCCAAAGGTGGGTCATTAAGGTCTTAATTAAATCACGTGTTAGAGGGAAGTGGCGGTGGAGGAATGGTAACAAAGGCAGGACTACAAAGACATTCCTGTGAACCTAGCTACCACCATATACCTGAGACTACTGCAGTTATCAAATGAATTCTCCTTTCTCAAGGAGAATAATGCCAAAAGAATATTAAGCACCATTCCATGCACTTTCTAAGTACTGAAGCTATCACGGTCAATGAGGTACATATGGTGCCTGCTGTGACAGATTTTCTAACAGGGAACCCTGCTATCGAATCATTAATTATAAGTGTGTTAAGTGTCTCAAAAAAGGAAAGTGCTGTTGAAACCTCTAATACATGGATTCATGTAGGCTATGGGATCAGGGAATGCTTTCTAGAGGAAATAATATTTAAACTCAAACCCAATGAATGAGAACGTATTCTCTAGTTTCATAGATAGGAATGAGAGAATTCTCTAGATATGGAAAACAGTAAGGGCCAAGCCCAAGCTGAGAAACTTCACGGCACATTCAGGAACCAAGGGGAGGCCACTAGGGAGGGAATGTAGAAAATGCAGGGAAAAGAACGATATTTACAGATCAATTATAGTGCTTGATTCATTTGGTTTTTTTCTGCATCCTCTTAACTAATTTATTGGGCTTCTAACTCCTGTGCTTATGTTCAATTTCCCCTTTCCCTGGTAAATCCACGAGAACCTATGTGCACACACTTTTCCTCGTCTTGCTCCCCAGAAAGCATTCAGCCCTAGGCTGTTTGCCAATTTCCTCGCTTTCACTCTTCTATCTCTTTTTCCCCCTCTTTATTTTCCTCTTTAACTAGCGAAGTATTCTGTGCAGGTCTTTGAGTGACACCTCCTTCAGTGAATCCATCTGAAAATTCATGCTCTTTTCTAAGAAATTCCTATCCACTGAGGTTTATGCAGGGGATCCTCTGGGGGCGGCTGGGAATTGCACTCACTGCGTGTGCTGGTGAATGGCTTTGGGCTGTCCCTGTGCGTCTTATTGACTAGATCCCTTAATCCTTCCAACTTCTCTCTGTCGAAATCCAGTAGTCCTGAGCGGCTGTATTCTTTGAACCCTTTTCTTCGCATGCCAAATTCAATAACATCACCTGGCAAAGCCAAACTGCCTCTGAACTTGTTTGGGTTTCTTTCATTTCATAGCACATATTGCTTCTGTTTGTTTGATTTCTTGTGGAGAATTTAATACCAGCTGTAATCTGAATTTTGCAAAGAAAATTGACTGAATTCCAATTACTTGTGTGTAACAAATACCACCGCCCTGCTAAATTGCCATTTATATCAGTAAATATAAACTCAGATGCCTTCGGTTAGGCTGAATGCAACAATTTTAGAGCCCTCACCTGATGCATAAACTAGAGAACTTAAGTTAAAATTCAAAGCTGTGAAGTGGGTGAGAAAAACTTCAATAAGCAACTCCTCAGACTGCTTTTTCACCTCACAGATCTAAGTAAGAAAATGGCCAATAACATATTACTGGCATCTTCTACGTAATATTTCATGAATTGACTCGGCCAGTTGACTGGCACATAATGGGTTTGCTTGAAGAGAAGTGGTAGCACCCAATCAGATCACAGTCTGTTTCACCAGGGAGTGGAGAGAATTAGATACCAGAGAACGAAATGGAGCCAGAGCTCAAATGTTACACTTGCAGAATAAAAGTGTCATCTGGGAGATGATGTATAAAAGAAGTCCCAGGCAACTTCTGTCATCCTATCTGTGTCTAGTTCTAAGAGCTCTTAAAATGTAAGACCTATTTTGAACAGGACAGTGCCTCAAACATTTGATAATATTATCTGAGAAGGACATTCTGAAGTCTTCATTCTTTGGTCTAACTATGTGAGAAAGTCTCCACTCTGCTTAAGAAAAGATTTCTGTTTTTATGTATCTTTTTATTGTGAAATTGTGATTTTCAAACTCATTTTCACTGAACTCCTACCGCCTTTCCTCACCCCCTAAGAATCCTCCCCCTCTTTAAAAAAATTTTTAATGAAGACTTTCATGTTAAGCCCGTGAAGGATGCTTGGCTGGAGGGGGGTTGAAGGTCCAGGAACCCCACTTATGTGGTCCCTTTGCCTTTCTGCTCCTGCGGTGGTTCTTAAAGGGCTTCATGGCATCCCAAATGCATTGGGAAGCACAGTTTGAAAAGTACATTGTTTAAAAAGAAAAATATAAACAATTCAATTATCTCTTGGCTGGTGGGAGCTTCCTTTCCTATAGTTTGGATAGATTACTTGGGTTTTGACTCCCTAGCTATGGCCAGAATGCTAACGATGTATCTGGGATCTGCTGGACAGTGTGTTTTAATGATGTTGGAACATAACTTGGATCCCAGTTTTATATCTTGTTCTTCAAGGGCTGGCCAAATTCTCCTGAGACATGTTTATCAGAAAGAGCCAAAGACTGAGTAGCAGTTAAAACATGACATATTGAAAACCAGAGAAAAGTCAAGGCAGCAAATGTCAAGGTGTTAATTCAGTCTTGAAATGCACGTGTGTGTCTTATGTCTAAATTTTGAAAATAAGTCAAGGAAAAGAAGACAAAAATTTCCAAAAAGCTCAATTTTTTTCCCCCTGTATCAATCAGGGCCATTTTCTCCCATGTATTAAAGAATTCAAAATATTAGCAAATTTCCAAATGTCCAAGTTGTGAACTGGTTTCTCATTTTGTATAATAGCCTGAATCCTCCCCCACTTTAAAAAATATGAATGAAACTCTTCATTGTATGTCACTAGGATAGGTCCTGTCCTATATTGGGTGAGGGGAGAGGGCTGTATTAGAATTATTGGGAAATAATATTGGACTATAGGTTTTATATATATCTCTCTTGCTTTTTCCCTCATATCAAAACATAAACTGAGCTGTTTGGAGGATGATTTTAGGTGAATAGCCCTTTTTATTGAAACTTAAGATACTCCTGGGTATTCATTATCTTATTGTACCAGAACCTTGACTTCATGGTAAGAAAGGTCTCTTGATTTTATAAATTCATTAACTTAGTTTCTAATGAAGTAGATTAATATTTTTGTGGATTAACATGTTTGACAACTGTTATGTTTTGTTAAGCACTAAACACAGAAGCATCAAAATCCTATTTAGCTTTATAAGTAATGGCATAACTCTTCTTTTTCCCAGCTGCAAACCTAGGATTATCTTCTAAACAGTCCATCTCAGAAAATATTCTGGTATGGTAACTTTCTTTCTTTCTTTCTTTTTTCTTTTTTAGTGCTGGAAAGATTTTCAGCAGTCTCAGAAGGCTAATCAACTTTTTCTGCATGAATGAACTTAATCTTCTTACATTTTAAGCTTATTCCATCCTGGGATAATCTGTTTCCTATCTGCTTCACATTTGGACCTGTAGGAAAGCTACAACCTTGCTAACATAAAAAAGTTTTTTTCAAGGTGAGTGTACTTAGTGAATTAAATAAATTTATTTGAGACAATAAAGACAATAAAGACATATTTGTGTTTTGGTTCATTCATTTCTCTAATTCATTCAATAGAATTTATTGAATACCTATTACATTCATAATCATGGGCTAAATACAACACAGCATTAAACAAGGGCATTTTATGCCAACATATAGTATTTACCAAATTTTCCTTTCCAACTGTCTTAGTCCATTTGTGTTGCTGTAACAAAATGCCTGACACTGGTAATTTATAAACAATAGAAATTTATTTTCTCACAGTTTTGGAGGATGAAAGGTCCAAGATCAAGGTGCTGGCAAATTTTGTACCTGGTGAAGTCCTGTTTCTCAGAGAGGTCATCTTCTAAGTGTCCTCACTTGGCAGAAAGGGCAGAAAGGCAAAAGGGGACAAAGGTTGGGTCCTCACATGGCAGAAGAGCAGAAAAGTAAAAGGAGCATAAGCTAGTTCTCTACAGCCCTTTTATAAGGCATTAATTCATTCCTGAGGGCTCTGCTTAATCACTTCCCAAAGGGCCCTCCCTCTTACTACGACTACAATTTGAGTTAAGTTTCCACACGTGGATTTTGAGGGACATTCAGACCATGGCACCAACTTTGCATATTTGTATTTTGATTAGCAGGGGAGAGTGTTTAAATGGAATGCCGGAGTAAATGGCTTAGCTACTATGATTAATCTCACATTATTGCAAGATATGACCTTACTGTTTCAAATGTTTTCCTACTGTTTAAGTGAGAGACAGATGATGGACTCGGCTCCTAATGGCAAAGGATGAAACCAGCTAGCTAGAGGGCTGATATTCAGCTGGTTGCACTTTCATAGTCATGTGGCTAGTTCACAGTTGTGTTTATTTTGATCGGCGAATGCCCCTGCCGTACTGGATGTTACATATTTTGAATATCACCCCTGACTGTGTATCATTTTTCTTGCATCAGGAGAGGTATAGAATTTATTTGAAAGGCTCTGTTAATATAAGGCAATATTGTTTTATTTCAGGAAATTTCAGAAGCATTTAGGGCAGTCATAATTTTTGAATATCCAGCAGATATATGAAACCTCACATTGAGAAGAAATAAATTGGGAAATTCCCTCTGTACTATTTTCTTAGTCAATCATTCTAAAAATTGATTTACTCTGCATTGTCAGCAAAACCTCTCTCTTTAGGTTCAGTCTTTCTTCTCCTATTTTACCAGCTATCCTCATTCCTTTCTAGTGGGAAGGACCTTGAACTTGAAAACAAGAAAATTTGCCTCTCTGTTCCTTAGTTTCTTCATCCGTAGAATGGGTATGAATATTACAGACTGGAAATTCAGGTTTTCAAAGACTATGATTTCATTTTCTTTTAAAAATAAGATTGCTTTCTATCTCAAGCCCAATACCACTTGGTGGAGAAAATTTAATCCTGACACTTGAGTACTTCAGTCTTTTTTATTATCATTTTATGCTTATGAATAATGAATTTAGGATTTTAGCTCTCCTCGTCTTCTCCCCAGAACTCGTGGTGGGAAAGGTGCTTATGTGCATTTAGGCATTATGAGGAGTGGCAGGAGAATGTAACTGCTGGCTTTTGGTATTAGCTTATCCTGTTTGTCCCTGGTCACCAGCCTCCAGACAGCTGTCAATCAGATTTTCATGACCTTGGGCTCCCTCCAGTCTGGTTCTCAGTCTGCTCTGGTATCAGTGTCCATTTGCTTCTCATCTTGACAATGAGGTCTCTTTGGTTCCACCCACACTCTCGGCCCCCTCTGTGAACACAGAAGGATTTTGCCAAGCTACTGTTCATGGTTAGAATTTAAACTTCAGCTTTTTCCTCCATTATGGAGAATTTCTAACAAACCAAAAAAGCTACATGGTTTTCACACTGAACTCCCATGTATTTATCACTTAGATTGTATACTTAACATATTACTATACTTGCTTTGTCAAATATCAGTTCATTTCTCTATCCCTCTGTGGTAAGCAGAACATTGGCCCACCCAGAGATGTCCATGTCCTAATTGCTGGAAGCTGTGAACGTGTTACCGTACATGGAAAAATTTGCAGGTACGATTATGTCAAGGACTTTGAGATGAGAAGATTATCCTGTGTTATTTATTTGGATAATTATAAGGATCCTTAAGGAAAGGGTCAGAGAAAGAGAGGTGACAACGTCAGCTGAGCCAGCAATTGGAAGATGCCATGCTGCTGGCTTTGAAGACGGGGGAGGGGCAGTGAGCCAAAGAACACGGGCAGCCTCTAGAAGCTGGAAAGGTGAAGAAATAGATTCCCCCAGAGCCTACCGAAGGAACACATCCCTGCCCAGACCTTGATATACCCCAGTGAAATTCATTTGGGACTTGTGATCTCCACAACAGTTAAAAACTTTTTGTTGTTTTAAACCACTAAATTTGCAGTAATTTCTTACAGCAGCAATAGAAAATCAATATGCCCTCTATCCATCATCCATCAATTTAGCTCTTTAAAATCTTTCGTACATTTGAAAGTAAGTTGCAGGCTCTGATACACAGCCTTTCCTATAGCTTAAGCATGGCTGTCATCCATGAGTTCAGTATTTGCTGATGGTTCTTTTTTATTTTGTGGCAAAATTAATATGCAATTAAATGAACAAAGTTTAACGTACTTTTTCATGAATTCCAAGAAAACACTTAAACCTCTGCAACCAAAAATCCCCATGGAGATAGGGAATATGGCCATCACCCCTGGGAGTTCTCTATATCCCTTTGCAGGAAACCTCTCCCCACCCCAGGTAACTGTGGTTCTTACTTTTTGCATCTTCTATATAAATGGTACTGTGTAGTGTGTATTCCTTTGTGTAACATTTTTTTCTCTCAGCATGTCATTGCAGTTCATCTGTATTCTTACATGTATCAGTAGTTACTTCCTTTTTATTGCTGAATCTGAAGAGTAGTATATGAATATATCACATTTTTTCATCCATTTTTCACTTGATGGACATCTAGGCTGTTTCCAGGTTTTGGTTATTATGAATATAGATGGTACGGACATTCTAATACAGGTCTTTTTTGTGGACATATGTTCTTATTTTCTTGCATAAATACTTAGGAGGGGAATTTCTAGGCAATAGTTTAGTTTTATAAGAGACTGCTAGAACTTTTTCCACTGTGGTTGTACAATTATGCGCTCAGTTTCTCTACATCATTAACATTTGATGTTGGCAGTCTTTTTAATTTTAGCTATTGTGTACTGCATTTCTTTGATGACTAATGATGTTTGCCAGGATTTGGCTATTGAAAAGCCCAGCTTCTTGTAAATCAAAAACTTTGTCAATTTTAAAACTCAAGTGGCTCTTTTGTCCTAATACAAGGGAAGAGTTACCTGGTATTCATACTATACAAAATAATGATGACGATAAGGTCCTAGGGGAATCAGTCCTCAGTTAAGAGCTCAGAATTCTTTTCAGCTGCAAGTATCTATTCTCCCTAACTCAGAGGACCATTGTGTGGAGCAAATGAGATGATTGAAATGTGAGCTGTTATTATTTCAATCTTGCTAAAATAAGGACTAAGATTTTTTTTTCTTTCAGGGAATGTCTCAAACATATACTTTTATCTATACTAACATATACTATTTATCTATATACTAATATATACTATTTTTTTTTTTTTTGAGACAGAGTCTCGCTTTGTTGCCCTGGCTAGAGTGCCATGGCGTCAGCCTAGCTCACGGCAACCTCAGACTCCTGGGCTCAGGCGATCCTCCTGCCTCAGCCTCCTGAGTAGCTGGGACTACAGGCATGCGCCACCATGCCCGGCTAATTTTTTCTCTCTATATTTTTAGTTGTCCAGATAATTTCTTTCTATTTTTAGCAGAGATGGGGGTCTCGCTCTTGTTCAGGCTGGTCTCGAACTCCTGACCTCGAGCGATCCTCCCGCCTCGGCCTCCCAGAGTACTAGGATTACAGGCGCGAGCCACCATGCCCGGCCTATATACCAATATATACTATTTATATATACTTTTATCTATACTAATATATACACTATCACTTCTTAATCTTGATTTGGGGGCCATGATAGAGAAAGAAAGGAAAATAGTCAACGCAAGGGAGCACTGGATAGTTAAAACCGTCAGTGTATTTTCAGGTGAATTTGGGAAGCCTGTCACAATAGCTTAACTGAAGGAGAGAATATTTGTTAGCGTGTTCTACAGAGATCAATGTATTTTTCAGGTATGGGGTGCTTGCGTATTTATAAAAATCCTCCAAGACCTCGAGTTTGGAAGGAATATACTAGTTTTAGATTTCAACCATTTAACTGAGACCCCATTCAAACGAGGGAACATTTTTGTTATATCGTCAGTACTGAACATATGGTTTCTTCTTCCTTTTCTTTTTTTATTCTCTTTGTATCTAGACTTGTCATGACCCCTTCTGTACTACAGAAACTCAGCTCCAGGCAAAGTTTTACAGCATAAAGTGTTCACAAACCAATTCTATCTTCTGCCAAAGTGAAGAAAAATCTGATTTTTAGAGGAAAAAATACCTCTCTCTCCCTGGAGGGAGAATAATGCGTTAGAAAGAATAGAAAGACGTTAGTTTCCCTCTCCTTTTTTGACCCCCTCCTGCTTTTTTTGTCTCAGCTTCTCTTTGAACTCAACAGGCCTTTTTCCTTAAACAACAAACACTCCTGCATCCATAAGGCCAGCCTCCAGCTTCCCTGTTTAAAGAAATACTTCACATGTTGAGGCAATAGGAGAGCCAGTGTCCTAATCTTTTCCAAAATGCTTAAAGGAAAATGAACTGTGCACACCAGGAGAGTTTTCACCATGATTTCAGATCATTAGATCCCACTGCTCTGCTTTGAGGCCTACGGTCTCACTTCTTCGGTGCCAATTTGAAAGTTTTTGGTTAACTTTATGAGTGTACTCTGAGAACTCCATGTAACGTGGGCTGATGCTACGGTTTAGCTTGTGAAATAAATTTCCTATTTTCAGAGTCTTCTGTCACATTCTGAAAATCTCTTCTCAGCTAAAAAATTCTGACTTTTGATCAATAGTGCATTTCTTAACCTTTCAATCTTGACTTATTCCTGCGTTGTGCATACTTAATCGGGTTGGGTTTGTGTATGTGTGTGTGGGGTTAAGGGTAAGGGTAGCAGCTGGGAAGATATATGCTTTGCTCTCTCAGTTATTTTCAGGCTGTTAAAGATGGCTGAGTGAACTATTTAAAACTTTCAAGAGGGGAGATCTATTAAAAATAAGTGACCTTGTGCTAAACCAAATGATTAAAATTTTAAAATTGGGTACTGAGTATCAATGCTAAATATTCTCCCCACATTCTGAGAGCCTTCTGCCAGACTAATGCATAGCACAGAAATCTGATTTTCTAGGATGAAATGTCTAATCGAAGCCAAATTCAAAATATCAAAATGTAAAACTTCTGGGAATTTAATATTTTGGTTGTTAATTTAAAATCACAAAGTTATATAGAAATTCTGCAGATGCATGTAAGTGAATCAGATTACAGAATACCATGCATAAATTTCTGTATTTAAAAATGTCTATATTCAAGTAGTATTAATAGTTGTACTATCATGTTTTATATTTGACTTTTTGTATGGAATATTGAAAATAATGTATTATCTTCAATGTACAGGCCATATATTTTATATTTTCTGAGATTTTTCAAATTTTAATTATTCCGTTTAGTTGTTCCAACAGGTAAACCAGTATTTATTGGATTTTGACATAGATGGTATATTGTGGTCAATTGAAAGTTAGAAAAAAATGAAAAGATGGGAAATAAATTTGCTTTCTGAGTTTTCAAATGTAAATTAAAAATTAATGGATCAGAACAGAGAGATACAGTCCCCTTTCAGAGGTACAATGGCTTTTGGCCAGAGGGACATTAAATTATTATTTGATTGACATTGTTAATGTGCGGTGAGAAACTGTTTATAAACTCATGTTTGTGACTAATAGAAGGCATTGTTTTCCTGTAAGTCTATTGGCCCTCTGGTTTTTGAGCTGCCGCTCTCCCAAATGAAATTTAATTTCAATCAGTTTGTGGCAGGGTCCAGGGCCCCTTTGAGGACAGACCAGCATCTAATATCTCAGGGGTGAACATTCTGACTCCTCTCTTATCCCTAGACCGGGAAATTTATCTAGTGTCTGGGACAGGAAGACTTGCTCTTATTGCATTATATTCTGCCGAATCTATTGTCTTGGCAAGATTCTTCCCTGTCCTTGCAGAGCCTAATCTATTGAAACTCAAAAGCCAAGAAGACTCCTTTTCTTTGGCTTTCGGCTCTGTCATCCTATCCCCAGTCACTAGGCGGTGACTACAGAATACCTGATTTTCTGAATGGGGGAGAGTTTCAAGGTGCCAGAAAACATTGGGGAAAAATTCACTTATTAACATTTTAAAATATCACTCCACCATTCATGTAGGGAATTTGTCATCAGTTTTGTATGCGGGTGCTGTGGCCATGGCAGGGGGTGGAGAGGACAGGTGCCTGGGTCTGCCTTAGACAGACTGCCTAGAACAAAGACAAATAATCCCTGTAGGACTAATCTCCTGGTGCCTGAGCAGTTATATTAAAAAAAATTTGTATTCTCTATTTTATTTTATTTTTAAATGTTTTATTTTATTTTTTATTGACAAATAATAATCATATATGTGTATGGGGTACAAAGTCATAGTTTGACACATGCACACATTGTGGAATAATCATCAGAGTAATTAGCACTCCATCACCTCAAATATTTCTCGTTTCTTTAGGGTGAGAACATTTAAAAATCCTCCTTCTTAGATATTTTGAAATATACATGATTAACCGTGGTCACTTTGCTGTACAACAGAACACCGGCACTATGATGTAGTTATTACCTGTATTATACAGTTACTAACTAACTTCGTACCCATTGACCACTGTCTCCCTTCCCCCTCCCCCAGCCTCTGCTAACCACCATTTCTCTCTATAATTCTATGAGTTGACTTATTTTAGTGATAGATGTAACATCCTATCTTAACCTGCTGCTGTTAGCCATTTAAACCATTCTGGTTTAACCATCACAAGCTACCTTCAGACACCTTCATTCTGCATATGCCTTGCCTTCAGGGAGTGAGCTGGTCATGCTATGTCAATATTTGCCCCATCTAATAGATAAGGTTCTTATTTAAAAGAAATAGATTGGCTTTCTATTAATACTTGATACATATTAACACCCTTCCTCAGCACTCACGTATTTCACCTTCTTGATTTCCTCTGTCTGTCCTTGACCCTCTTGGGCTAAAAAGTGATTCAGGAGCCTATACCTGCATTCGTACAGAGCGCCAGGTGGAGACAGCACTAGTATGGCTACTGAATTAATCCTTGTGCAAGTAAAGAGCAGTTCAGGGATTTTTAAAAAGTCTGTTTTGTGTTTGTGTCATCTGAATCTCTTTAAACTAATCTTCACTGGCTTTAGCTCCCACTTGCTCCCTCAGGACTCCATCCCCTTGCTATCTTTTCTTCAAGCCTTCTGGAAATTCCAGCTGTCTCAAATGAATCTGTAAGTCATCCAGTCAGTTACAACATGGCATTTACCAAGCTGCTTCTCTTGCCAGTTACATTCATTAAATATAGGAATACCTTGGAGATATTGCAAGTTTGGTTCCAGACCATGACAAAAAAGCAAATATTACAATAAAGCAAATATTGCAATAAAGTGAGTCACACAAATTTTTTGGTTTCCCAGTGCATAACATAGGTTATGTTTACACTATACTGGAGTCTGTTAAGTGTGCAGCATTATGTCTAAAAAATGTACATACCTTAATAAAATACTTTGCTAAAAAATGCCGAGCCTTCAGTGACTCATAATCTTTTTGCTGGTGGAGGGTCTTGCCTTGATGTTGATGGCTGCTGACCAGTTAGGGTGGTGATTGCTGAAGTTAAGATGGCTTTGGCAATTTCTTAAAATAAGACAACAATGAATTTGGCTGCATCAATTGACTCTTTCATTTAAGATTTCTCTGTAGCATGTGATGCTGTTTGATAGCATTTTACCCACAGTTAGAACTTCTTTCAAAATTAGAGTTAATTCACTCAAACCTTGCTGCAACTTTATTGACTAAGTTTAAGCAATATTCTAAATCCTTTGTAGTCATTTCAACAATGTACACAGCATCTTCACCAGAAATAGATTACATCTCAAGAAAGTACTTTCTTTGCTCCATGAGAAGCAACTCCTCCTCCATTCAAGTTTATCATGCAATTGCAGCAATTCAGTCATATCTTCAGACTTTACTTCTACTTGTAGTTCTCTTGCTATTAACATTTCCACCACATCTGTGGTTACTTCCTCCACTGAAGTCTTGAGCCCTTCGAAGCCATCCATGAGGGTTGGAATCGAGTTCTTCCAAACTCCTTTAATGTTGATATTTTGAACTCCTCCCATGTGTCATGAATGTTCTTAATGACATCTGGAATGGTGAATCCTTTCCAGAAAGGTTTCAATTTACATTGCCCAGATTCATCAGTGGAATCACGATCTATGGCAGCCTTACAACATGTATACCTTAAATAGTAAGACTTCAAAGTCAAAATTTCTTTTTGATCGATGGGCTACAGAATGGACATTGTATTAGCAGGTATGAAAACATTAATCTCCTTATACATCTCCATCAGAGATCTTTGATGACCAGGTGCATTGTCAATGAGTAGTATTATTTTGACAGAAATCTTTTTTTCTGGGCAAGAGGTTTCAACATTGGGCTTAAACTATCCAGTAAACCATGAGGTAAACAGATGTGCTGCCATCCAGGCTTTGTTGCTTTATTTATAGAGCACAAGCAGAGTAGATTTAGCATACTTCTCAAGGGCCCTATGAGTTTCAGAGTGGTAAATGAGCACTGGCTTCAAGTTAAAGTCAGGAGAGGCATTAGTACACAGCAAGAGAGTCAGCCTGTCTTGTGAGGCTTTGAAACCAGGCATTGACTTTTCCTCTCTAGCTATGAAAGTCCCAAATGGCATCTTCTTCCAACAGAAGGCGCTTTTGTCTATATCATCAATTTTCTTAGCTAGATCTTCTGGATAACTTGCTGCAGCTTCTAAATCAGCACTTGCTGCTTCACCTTGCACTTTTATGTTATGGGGATGGGTTGTTTTCTTAAACTTCATGAATCCATCTCTGCTAGCTTCAAACTTTTCTTCTGTAACTTCCTCCCCTCTCTCGGCCTTCATAGAAATGAAGAGAGTTAGGGCCTTGCCCTGGATTAGGCTTTGGCTTAAGGGAATGATGTGACCGGTTTGATCTTCTACCCAGACCACTCAAACTTTCTCCATATCGGCAATAAGGCTGTTTCATTTTCTTATCATTCTTGTGTTCACTGGAGTAGCACTTTTAATTTCCTTCAAGAACTTTTCCTTTGCACTGATAACTATGCTATTTGATGCAAGAGGCCTAGCTCTTTCTCAGCTTTCAACCTGCCTTCCTCACTAAGCTTAATCATTTCTAGTTTTTGATTTAGAGTGAGAGGCATGCGACTCTTTCTTCCACTTGAACACTTCGAGGGCATTGTAGGGCTATTGACTGACTGAATTTCAATATAGTTGTGTCTCAAGGAATAGGGAGGTCTGAGGAGAGGGACAGAGACAGGAGAATGGCTAGTTGGCGCAGTAGTCAGAACACACAACATTTATCGATTAAGTTTGCTGCTTTGTATGGGTGCAGTTTGTGGTGCCCCCAAACAATTAAATAATAAAATACATCAAAGATCACTGATCACGGATCACCATAGCAGATATAATAGTAATGAAAAAGTTTGAAATATTGCAAGAATGACCAAACTGTGACACAGAGACATGAAATGAGCACGTGCTGTTGGAAACATGGTGCCAATAGACTTGCTTGATGCAGTGTTGCCACAAACCTTCAATTTGTAAAACATGGAATATCTGCAAAGTGCAGATATTAAATGAAGTGCAATGGAATGAGGCATGCATGTTCATTGTTTCCCTCTTAATTTATGCAAAACATACCACTATTATTACTGCTAGCTAATGCTTATGTGGTGCTTATTATATGCCAGGCAATGTGCTAAGCACTTGTGCAAATCAATTAATGTACCTTTCACAAAAACCTTATGTTATGAGTTGAAAAGTGTTTCACCAAAAGGATATGGCGAAGTCCCGATTCCCATTATCCCACAATGTGACCTTATTTGAAATAGAATCTTTACAGAGGTAATCAAGTTAAAATGGAGTCATTAGGATGGACCTGAATCCAATATGACTGGTGCCCTTATTAAAAAAAAAGAAATTTGAACACAGGTACCAACACGTGCAGGGAGAAGATGATGTGAAGAGAAAGAAACTTAGGGAGGATGCCATGTGGATGAAAGCAGAGATTGGAGTGACATATTTACAAGCCAAAGGTTGCCAGCAACCACCAGGAGCTGGGAGACAGGCAGGAAACAGATTCTTCCTTAGAGTCCTCAGAAGGAACCAACGCTGCCAACACCTTGATTTTGAACTTCTAGCCTCCAGAATTGTGAGACAATAAATTTCTGTTGTTTAAGCCACTTGGTTTTTGGTATTTTGTTATGGCAGCCCTAGGAAACTAATGCACTATATGAGGGGGGTATTATAATTGTTCCTATTTTTCAGCTGAGGAAACTGAGGTACAGAGGAAGTGGTTCAAACCCAGGCACTCTGGCTGTGTTGTTTGTGCTCTTATCCAACTGACTAAACTGCCTCTTGTCTCTTTTAGTTGAGAACCATTCTTTTCTTAGACCTTTTCACGTTGTTCTTTTTACTGCTTTTGCCAGACATCACGGCACACATTGCTTCCTCTGCAGTCTCCCCTGAGCACCCTGGCCTCGACTGGACCAGAGCTGGGGTCTATGGTGCAGGCAGGAGAAGGCCTCCCCCTGTGCTGTATCCCACTCTGTCAGAGGCTTCAAGAAGTAGGGTTACCTGAGCCCCAGGTTTGGCAGAGTTTTTGGGTGCAGCATCTCTTTAGGATTTTAATTATAGTTCTTGCTCCCAGGAGTCTGGTCATGAGTCAGAGGACAAAGATAGACATGAGTACTGGCTGATATTAAACTCTTCATTTCCCCTCACCCTGTTGACTGAAACTATCACAGGGTCATGTGCGTGTACGTCATACATGCACACGTGTATGTGAAGGACACAGAAAAATACCCACCAGGTTGTTGGACGAGAGATATTTGTGTGTGAGAGAGAGAAGAAGAGCAAGTTGTCCATGACAAAGACTGTTTGTTGGGATTTAAGCTCATTTATTTAAAAGTTTGAGTGTGTACTCATAGAGGTATATGAAAAGATAGTCACTGAAATGCTAATGGTGATTAATGAAGGGTTGTAGGATTTCAGGTGAATTTCCTCGTTCTACATTTCTGGGGGATATTATTGTTTTTTTTCATAATAACATCAGTTGCTCTAATGAGGAGAAATGATAAAGTACTGTCTTTATCTGAATTTCCTCCACTTTCTTTCTGTAAAATATGATGTTTCTTTTTCTTTAAGAACATCTTAAAGATCTAAAATGTGACACACAGGATAAATACTTAGAGGAGACTCGAAGAGGTGATATTAAGTGAAGCTGCAAATGAAGAAATTGGAAATGCTCTTAAAAAGGCACATGGTTAGGCTCTCTAGTGTTTCTCTCATTTGGACAAGCTGAGTGACTCTGACACAGAGTAAGAACCCTCCTCCCCAGCCCGTTCATTTCCGCCTGGCCATATGGATCATAATGACTGAGGCAGTCTGTTCAGGAGCTTCTGCCCATGTTACTGGGCAACACACACTAGTCTCGCAGCAAATGACTACTGGCAGATTGTCATGAAAATAATAAGCCCATGGTCCAAAGGGAATAAAGCCAGAGCCCTTAATAAATAGTTATGGTATTGTTTTTATATATTGCAACTTTCAATATCTAAAAACCATCATGTAAATATTCCTCCATTTGGTATGAAGAGCTCAAGCGTTCCCCATACCTACCTGGCTTTCAAGATCAGTGAATTTTGTAGAATTCTTTGCCAAGTAGCTGCTGTGATACAAATAAATTTATGTGAAAATGAACTCAGCCAGCTAGTTATTGACCAAGATTTTTTTTAATGCAAGGTACTGATGGGAGAGAAGAAAAGGCAAACATAGAAGGTGAATAATAACCTAATGAAAAGAACTATTTTTTTCTTCCATTCAGGGGAAACAGTAATCTATTTTTTAAAGATAAACTTTCAAAAGTCAAAAGGGAAGTAAGATGGAACCTCAACTCAATTGAGATAGAGGAAATAAAAAAGGCATTTCCAAGAAGAAAAAATTATCCGTATGGACTTAACAAAACAGAAATAAATATTTGTATTGTTTAATTTTTTTTTCCAGATATAGGAGAGCATGAACAATGATGCCACCAAAAGAATGTATGACAGGTTTAACTGAAATTTTCTTAAGTTATATTAAATACTTCCTCCAAAGTATCCAGCTGCAACAAAAATAAGTTTCTTAAAAATGCTGAGTTTTTAAGGAAAAGAAATAATTGCACTTCAGGCGGGTCACAAGGAAAAAAATAAAATCCACCTACTTCTACAGCTATTTCCTGCTCCATCTAATTTCTTCCAAAACCAAAGATAGGGTCTGGTGCTTTGGGATGATAAATGCTAACATGTCAAACTAGTAATTGCATTTAATCTGTTTTTCTAAATACAATTTGGTTTTTATAAGAGTTGTCCAAGAATCTTTCTGATCCTTGTTTCAAAGTTAAAAATACTCTCCAAGATGTGTGAGAGTATTTTTCTCCAGCCGCGTATATTCCTGTGGTCTCCTCGGCCCCAGGGCATCTACTTCCTTACTGTCTTCCTCAACTGCCTTGTATATTCCCAGATGGAAACTCAGCCCCTTCTTCATCTTACACACACACACACACACACTCACGCACGCACGCACACACACGCACACCCCTCTTGTGGACGCAGCTCACTTTAGCAGAAGTATGAAGATGGTGTTTGCGAGGCAGAAAAGAGTAACTTCAATATGCACCTCAAACACTCGGGCTTTAAAATGTTTTTGACCATACCTAACAGTACATTCCTCTCAGTCTCTCACTCCACTTAATTGAGATCTATTTCTCCATGCTATTCTCATTTGTCCCCAGCCCTAGGAGATCCCATGCTTGTATCACCCCCAGAAACCCCAAATTCTTTTTCCTCTTTCAGGTGGAGGCTTTCAATTCTCCTCAACTTCTCTTGCTGACTGCCCTTTGTGGGAAATTTCACTCGAACTCAGCCTGATGAGCTACTGTTACAGAAATGGGCCTTTAATGGAATGCTTTGCAATTTAGAAAGTGGGAGTGGTGGTAAATCTAGAGGTAAAACTTCTTCACTGCACTTGCTTTTAGTTTGGTGTTTCAAGTTAAGATGAGCTATCCAAAAGCAATGGAAATCCATCCCTTAACAGAAATCTGAATCCTTTCATTCCCTCAGCTTTGAGAAGATGTAAAAAGCCACCTTCTCTACTTTTTCATTCGCTTGTCAACATATTGCTTGCAGCTGACATGTTAGATCCTTGGAAAAGGTTAAGGCATTGCCAGGGTTAGAGGTGGGATGAGATGAAAAGTGGAAAGACTGGCCCATTCTCTCTTATTTTCTAATTAAATCAATGCTTATTACATGATTTAATTGTTGATATTTGTTGCTGTCCTTAAACTTGAAAAGTAACTACTACAGACAAATTATATTAAATTTACTTCTACTTTGCTAATGTAATAGATTTGTTCTTTGGAGCTATGTAAATCCTCCATCAGAAATATCATGTCTTATCAACAATAACAAAATTGGAGAAGCTAAGGAAAGGAAGGCAAGAGAGACATTTCAGATTTCTCTTCCTAGTTAGCAATGAGTCAGGTGAAAAGGGAATTATTAAAATATTTCACTAGAGAGATTATTCCAATGTACTTTATAGCCCATTATCTATAACCATTCTTTGTTAAAATTGCATCAGTAGGCCAAATCCCATGGGGATTTAACAGATGTTTGCCCACTTTCCCCCATTCCAAATCAGAAACAATTTTCTCCACCTAAATTGCCTGGATAGATAGGTCTACCTGAAAGTGCTTTCCTGGTCAATGTTATTTATGAATTTGGGAGATTCATATCCAGAATCTTGACAGGGGATAAACTTCCAGAAATTAACTTGAAAGCCACTCTTTTGGCACAGTGATACTGGACGGCTTATTGTTTTCTGAGGGTTTCCTTCAAGCGTCAGTTTCAAAGTATTTTTGGAGTGGCATGCCAATTCAATTTTTGGACTAGACTGTTGGAACTCAGAAATAAATTCCAATTCCAAAGCCCACTCATTTGAATGCCAACCTGTGGACAAGCATCCAGCT
Organism: Indri indri; assembly: GCA_004363605.1. Classification (NCBI taxonomy): domain Eukaryota; kingdom Metazoa; phylum Chordata; class Mammalia; order Primates; family Indriidae; genus Indri; species Indri indri. The sequence continues at coordinate 1,244 of RJWJ010009750.1, read as the reverse complement.
TTTCAAAGTTGCTGTCCTTCACTCTTTTAAAGGAAGTAGGGTGGAAATTCATTCAGGTTATGCTATTAAATGGCCATCTTTATGTTAAACGCCACCACATAAATCAAACCATCATCACAGAATCCTCTCCCTGAAGTCAGTTGGCACCATCATCTTGTGACATAACTTATTTCAAGATTTCCTAGTCTATGCCATAAGAAGTCATTAGGGTTAAAGTATTGGCTATATTTTATAAGGGACTTACATTTTGGATTACTGAAGATTAAAACCTCACTTTCATTGTAGAGACTTTTCTCAAATATCTGGAAATCTTTGGCTTTCCTTTAATATTTAAGAGTGACGCATGAAGATACTGATTGGAATGTTGTGGGCATGACAGTGGCTTGTCAACTGATAATTGTAATACTGTAAAGATTGGGCAGGGGCCCCATTGTTTTATGGGGGTACTCCCAGGTGTTATTATCTATGGTTCTTTCCTTTGGGCCAGAGGCATCTTTGGAGAGGTATCTCCCAACTTCTTGCCTGAGAAGTATATATTTGGCTTCCAGGGTTCTAGGAAAGAAGAGCTGGGAGCAAATAGCTAGAGTTGGGTGAGGGTAGACTCAGGGTTGTCTGCAGATAGGCAATCTTCTTTATTTCCAATACATTAATAGTTCTTCTCTGCCATCTTTAACTGTGGCTAGTGGCCCTTAGTTCAGAGTTCTGGAGCCTCTCTAATTCAGCTTACTCAACTTATTCTCTTCTGTGGAGAGAATGGAAAATGGAGTCTGTGGAGTACTTCTTTTCCTGAAACATAAAAAAATGATTTCTCCTTTGTATTTTTTATTTGTTCTTTGTCTCTTTGTTGCTTCAACTCCTAGTTTAGACATGCCAGGATTTAGGACACACACATGCACACGCGTGCGCACACACCACACACACACACACATATATACTTCTTTGTTTTTTGTAACCTGAAATAATTTTTTAACTTATTCATCATTTCTATTGAATTTTAGAGAGGCCTTGTTTCTAATCAATTGTTTGTGTCTTAGTTTCCTTATCTATAAAATTGGAATTGATTGCTAACATCCTTTCCAAACTGGAAGTCCTGTGAGATGTCAGAGGAAGCAGGATAAAAGGTCAGGCACTGGAGTTGGACTCCCAGGTTCCTGTCACTGCTTCATCATTGTGCAGTCAGGGCTCTGGTTGCAAGCAACAGAGACCGGTCGGGCTCCCCCAGGCGGAAAAGCAAACTGCAGGAA
>RJWJ010009749.1:0-49093 GCA_004363605.1 Indri indri | reverse complement strand
TGAAAAAAAAAAAAAAAAAAAACTTCCCAAAAGACACTTCTATGGTTTCCCCAAGTTGCCTGTTCCAGCATCCTGACAGAAAATTACTTTTCCTCTTCAACTTGCGTTTTTCTTGCTTCAGTTTCAGTGCATTTCTTACTATTCTCTTGGCACTGACAACCAAATGTTGCAGAAGATATGGATCTTACCTGGGGTGGGGTTGGGGAGGTCTTAGCCGTAAATGAACATTTGAAGGCTAGCCTGCCGCTGGAGCAGACTAGAAAAAGTCATGGGTTCCTTTACTCAAAGAGTTTATACCCTGGTAAGCAAACAAGCCATATGAAGCAACCCCTAGAACTACAAGTAAATATACATAGATAACTTGTTTGAGATTAAAAACACATAATTAAGTACAGTCTTGTTTTCCTTTACTTTAAATTTTTAAGAAAAATGTTCAGAATAGAATGAAGGTGGGTGGCCTGGAGTCAAAGAGAGTGGGCATAATAGACCACCGTAGCACTCCCAGATCAGGCCTCCACAATGCAGCCTTGAACTTTGTGGAATTCCAGAGTACAGTATTAGCTATTCAAATGTCAATGCAAATGCATATTTCACAGCCCAACTTGATGCCTTTTGAATTCTCTGTCCATTTGGGTTGTCCCTGCTTTGGCTTTCTTTCTGAAAGCCAACTCCAGAACAAACTCATTGCCCTGTTGGGGAGTGATACACAAGGTGGCGTAATCAAGAAAGGCCTCCCAGAAGATGAGTGTTAACTGAACTTTTTTTTCTCTCCAGGGTGTATTATTTTCATCTCCAAGATATATTAAAAGTGACTTAAGGAGAGGAAAAATAATTAAGTTAGATTTTGAAGCTAGGAGGCTCAAATGTGAGTGGAGAGGCAGAGAGGTGGAGAAGGACTGATTCCAAGCAGAGGGAGTATCACCAAGACAAATGCATAAACACCAAGGTAACCAACTGGCTTGGTGAGAGTCGAGTCCAGCCAGTTACTCTTGGGAGTAGCAGATAGGCTTTGCTCACAATTCTTGCCCCTGCCGCCCTGTTTGAGCAGTGTCTTCTCTCCTCTCAGAAAGGGAAGGAAATTCTCACAGATAACAACATCCCCCACGGCCAATGTGTCATCTGCCTCTATGGTTTCCAGGTGAGTTTGTCTCTTGGGACCTGGGATCTGCTTGGGACAGGCAGATGAGGGCTCATGAGACAGCTCTGACTTAGTGCCCTACATCTGTCCTTCCTCTAGGAGAAGGAGGCCTTTACTAAAACTCCCTGTTACCACTACTTCCACTGCCATTGCCTTGCTCGGTACATCCAGCACATGGAGCAAGAGCTGAAGGCACAAGGACAGGAACAGGAGCAGGAACGGCAACATGCGGCAACCAAACAGGTACACCTCGCCAGCCCCTGCTCTCTCACCCAACACCTTCAGGCACTGATTTCACAACTTTTTCCATCTTTCCACTCCAGTGGCTCTTAACCTTCTTAGGGTCATAGATACCTTTGAGGTTAATGAAATTAATCTCCAGAAAAAAGGGCATCCTTGTATCTACTTACATATTGCATCCAGTTCCAGGAAGTTCCTAGACCTCTACTTAGGCAACCCTTGCTCTGTGCCACCTCACTGCTAAACAGGTATGCCTGCACTCGTCAGTCCCAGTCCCCTGCGGATAAGGCTAGCTGATGGGTCAGCACCTGGGGGACACCCTGGGCTGTGAAGCAGGGGTATGATTTCTTCTCTTTTTAAAATTTTAATTTTTTTAATTTCCAAAATTTAAAAATTTTATTTATTTATAAATATTTATTTATTTTTAGAGACAAGGTCTTACTCTGTTGCTCAGGCTGGAGTGCAGTGGCATGATCATAGCTCACTGTAACCTTGATCTCCTGGGTTCAAGTGATCCTCCCACCTCAGCTGCCCAAGTACAGGTGTGCACCACCATGCTCAGCTAATTTTTAAGTTTTTTGTAGAGATGGGGTCTCACTATGTTGGCCAGGCTGGTCTTGAACTCCTGGCTTCAGGCATCCTCCCACCTTGGCCTCCTGAAGTGCTGAGATTACAGGTATAAGCCACTGTAGCCAGGCCTATTTTTATTTTTTTACTGATGCTTAATAGATACACATAGTTTCAGGGTACATGTAATAATTTAATACATTCATGTAATTTGTAAAGATCAAATCAGTGTACTTGGAATATCCATCACCTTAAATATTTGTCTTTTCTTTATGCTAAAACCATTCCAATTCTTCTATCTATTGTGAAATATACAATACATTATTGTAAACTATAGTCACACTACTGATTATCCTCTATTTTTAGAAGGCAGTCGGTGTGCAGTGTCCAGTGTGCAGAGAGCCCCTCGTGTATGACCTTGCCTCACTGAAAGCAGCCCCTGAACCCCAACAGCCCATGGTAAGGGGATTCCCTTCTAATTTGAGCCAGGAATACTAGGCCTTCTCTAAAGAGGGAGAGTGGCATCTTGTCTGTGTCTAATAGAATCTCTGGAATTGGGCTTGACCTGCCTAGGACCTCTGCAATGCCACAGCCCCCACTGAGAGCCAAAGGCTTCAGGAGCCCAAATCTGAGGGACAAAATCAAGAACTTGTATGGATCTCCTGAGGCAATCCTGGAAGAGTAGAGGGTTCAAGTCTGCCTATTTCTCCTGTTTATTCTTTCCTCCCTGCTGTTGTTCTTCCTTCCCTGCAGGAGCTATACCAGCCCAGTGCAGAGAGCTTGCGCCAGCAAGAAGAGCGCAAGCGGCTCTACCAAAGGCAGCAGGAGCGGGGAGGCATCATTGACCTTGAGGCTGAGCGAAACCGGTACTTCATCAGCCTTCAGCAGGTGAGGGAAGGGTTTCCCACTTGTCCCACAGTGCCACCAACCTTCCTACAAACCCCACTCCGGCATGGCTGTACGATGAGCTTTGTTCGAACCAGGAAGGTTATAGGCTGATGGTGGTCAGGTCAGATAGTAGGAGAGGGGCTTACATCTCCCTCACTGCATCTCCTCACTTCTTTCTAGCCTCCTGCCCCTTTGGAACCTGAGTCAGCTATAGATGTCTCCAGAGGATCCCACCCACCCAGTGCCCTTGCTGCAGAACTGTCCGCCTCAACAACTGCCCAGTCCACCCTGCCAACTCCTCTGCCTGTGGCCACTCAGTACATGTGTGAGAAGACTCAAGGGGCTGGGCCACATCAGAGGTTGGGCGAGACCCAGAAAGCTATGCTAGATCCCCCCCAGCCCACTCGAGGCCCCTGGCGACAGCCCGAACGGAGGCACCTGAAGGGAGGGGAATGCTATGCCCCCAAAGGTACCAGTGACACCCAGGAACTGCCACCTGAGAGGCCCCTCAAAGAGCCCATGGACCTAAAGCCAGGACCCCATAACCAAGGGGTTGAAGGTCCTCCCCAAGAGAAGGGGCCTGGCAGCTGGCAGGGTCCCCCGCCCCGCAGGACTCGGGACTGTGCTCGCTGGGAGCGCTCCAAAGGCCGGACACCAGGTTCTTCCTACCCCCGCCTGCCTCGGGGCCAGGGAGCATACCGGCCTGGGACTCGGAGGGAGCCCCTGGGCCTGGAATCTGAGGATGGTTCCTAGCAGTACTGTGGGGGGACAGGGAGTTGGGGACGAAAGGGGGGCAATAAAGATATTTGGCCTTGTTTGGCTTTCTTCATTTAGCAGTGCCTAGCCTGTGAGATATGGCTCTCTTTCTAAATTCTTAGTAAGATTGGTGTGTGGCTTTGCTTGGAAGTCTGTTCTTCCAAGAAATCTGGGTAAAGAGAGTTTGGCATCTCATTAGTTAGTACAGTGGGTTTCAGGGAAAACTAGTGGGATGCCTACATTTGAGCAGGTTCCTTAGGAACTACTATTACACATAACCTGTTGTATATACACTCACATTTTTATATATATATGTGTGTAATTTTTTTTTTTTTAATTTAAATGCCTTTAGGTGGAGGAATTTAGTTTCCTGTTTACTCTGGTGTCTTCCTCCCCTTTGTCTTTGGCTATGCCCCTGTCACTGGTGGCTGCCTGACGTCTGTAGGTATCCGTGATTGCAGTCCCTGCTTTTTACTCAAGCACCAATACAGTGACTGAGGGAGGGAGTCAGAGACCAGAGTAGTGTGGCAGGTGTTTATTGATTTCCCAGGGGGAGAAATAAGCACAGCCTGGCTGATCATTTTCTCAGCGACTCAGCATTGTGAATTGCCCCTGCTGGGTCGTTTTTATACAGCATGAAGTAACCCTGCACCTGGGCAGGACTGATCTGGGTTGCAGCTTTAAGGACGTGTTCTGCAAAGTCCTCAGCCAAGGAAGGTGCTTGCCCTGGATAGAACCTCTGGAACATCTGGGTCAGCTGCCAGTGTGAGCAGTAGCCCACATACTCCTTCAGGTCTACTCGCCCTGGGCGTATCAGGGCAGGGTCCAGTCTAAGGGGAGATAGGGAAAGCAGAGTCACAGGCAGCAGTCATACTAGCAACCAGAAAGAAGATGGTCCCCTCGACCTCCTGAGACACTGAATGGGTAGTCTTGCCTCTCAGTCTCAGAGTACCTCACCCTTCCCTTCTTACCTGTCAACATGGTTGGTGGTCATGAACACAATGCGTGCCTCAGTAGAAGCCACACCATCCAAGGCATTCAGCAGTCCACTGAAGGTTAGACGGCCTAGACCTTGGTACTTTACTGGGTCTAGAGGAAGGCAGAGATAAAGAAGCATGGGTGGGTCACAGCCCTACCTAAAGTTAACACCCCACTTTCCACCATGTTCCCCTACTTATCGGTGCCTCTGTAGGCTCTTGTGGCTAACCCAGCCATTTTCCATCAGGCCTCTGGACTTTTACTTATCCCACTGTTCCTCATTTACTTCCATACCTCATTTGCCCTTAATTAGAACCACTCCACTTCCTCCAGCGCCTCCACTTACTTTCTGCAGCCAAATCTCGACTGAGAAAAGCAGCATCCACGTCCTCCAGGAGCACCAGGCTCTGCTGTGGGGCCACACTCAGCAGGTGGTTGAGCCGGTCATCGGAGAGGCTGGAGTCTGTGAGACTCAGCAGGCAGATGCTATGCTCCAGTTCCCCAGCCAGGGCTGTGCTGTGGAGGATGGGATGGCAAGAGGCAGTAGGCAACCTGGGAACCCTTCCCTGGGCCCAAATGCTCTTTCTTCACACAGTCCTGGGAGGTATGTCTCAGAGGCCTAACTTCTACCACCAACACTAATGTTCCACGTGTCTCATGTTTATCCTTGTCCCTATTCCCCAGATTCATTTCTCTTTCCAACCCATCAGCCCAGCTTTTCCACAAAGGCTGTGTTTTGCAAAGTTAAGAGAAATTTTGACTCACATAAAACTGCTCTTTCCGCAACCAGGAGGCCCATAAAGCAGGTAGCCACGTCTGTAGGGAATCCCTAGGGATAGAGCCAGGATGATTGAGACCTAAAATGAATCATGTACTTTGTCCCAAATATTCATTCCCAGCCCTGCCTTCTGGAGGCTGAAGACCTTGAGAAATCATCCTCATAGGCAACTTTTCTTTCCCGTTTATCTCTGGGAACTGGGCAAGAGCTTTATATCGCCCCATCTGGCCAGAGACCAGCCTGTCTCCTCCTGCTCTGAAATGTCAAAAACAGCCCAGCCAAGATCCCAGCTGCTTCTCACCTCTGTCAGTGTACCACTTGGGGTTATCGATGAATTCCCGGATATCTCTGACAATCCGGTCGGCCAGACCCTGTTGTAGAACCACAGAATTCAGTGGCCGCCGCCGGCGGGGATAGCCAAAGGGGCGCCATTCAGAGCCCACAGCTGTGTACATCACGGTTTTCCCTTCCTCCTGCTGCAAGGCTAGCTCTCGAGCTGGGAGGGGAGAGATGAGATAAGGCCAATAGTTCTCTTCACCATGGCTGATTCTCCAACTAGGTAGAACTGTGCCAAACCGCTTCCTTCTGGACCCTGCTCCCATGGGCTCATATCCTCTTTTTTTTTCTTTTTTTGAGACAGAGTCTTGCTCTGTTGCTCAGGCTAGAGTGCCGTGGCCTAGCTCACAGCAACCTCAAACACCTGGGCTCAAGCAATCCTGCCTCAGCCTCCTGAGTAGCTGGGACTATCGGTGCACCTGACCATGCATGGTTAATTTTTTCTGTTTTTAGTAGATACCAGGTCTTGTTGTTGCTCAGGCTGGTCTCAAACTCCTGAGCTCAAGCAATCTTCCCGCCTCAGCCTCCCAGAGTGCTAGGATTATCACTGTGAGTCACCCGCCTGGCCCATATCCTCTTATTCCTTTTCTCCAAACTGCTCTTTTTCTGATGTCAAATGTCCCCACCCCAGCAACCCCCCCTAGAGTGCCTGCCTGTGCCATCCCACACCTTCCTCCAGGATGTTGAAGAAAACCTTTCGGTCAGTGCCCAGGGCTGTGAAGGTGACAGATTCCCAAGGAGTCCCTGTCTGCAAGTCTATCATCTGCATCTCTCGACTTCGTTCTACCCGGATCCATTTCCCCTGATACCTGAATTAAGAACAGTCAAAGTAGAGTGAGTGAATGGGTCAAACCCAGCTCCCTTTGTTCTCTTTTTATACTCTCAGAGCCCTCCTTGGCTCCCAACCTTACCAGATAAAGTGGTTTCCAGGGCTGGGGACAAATTCAAACTTGGTGGAAATGCGGCCACTCTCGTGCTGAAGGTACGAAGTCTCGACACTGAGGTGCTGCGTACGGGTACTGTGACGGGTAAGCCAGCTAAGCAACCAGGCATAGCTCCTGTCTCGAGCAGGGACTTCCAGTGTGATCATGTAATGGCGCCGGAATGCCACCAGGCCCAGTTGGGCACCCTTCCGGGCCAGGGCCAGGGCTGTGCCCACACCCACCAGCCCAAATCCAGCTCCAAAGTAGGGATTGTCCTTCAGGGCCAGAATAAAGTCCGAAAGTGGCATCTTGAAAAGGAGACACCGACCCTTACAGGCTCTGGAGCATCATCAAAACCTAGGGGTGGGAAGCAGTGGAGATGGGGCAAATTACAAGATTACTTTAGAAACTGGACTCCAGGGTACCACCCCAGCCCCACCCCACTCTTTCCTGCAGAAGCAGGAAGGAAAGGTCAGCACGATTGCGTGCTTCAATATCCTCCTCTTGTGGGGTAAGGGTGATGTTAGAATGCAAAGGCCAAGACTCCAGACCCTTCATACTATTTTGCCCTTCATCATACCTCAGTTTCCTGTCAGAGGACCACATCTGGAGATTCCTTAAACTGGAGAGTACAATGTAACTGGCTTCATATCAGGATAATGGATGGCCAGAATTTTTGTGGTCCCTGGCACCAACTGAGATAGAAAGGGGCCCACTGGCTGGAGTCAGCAGGAGTGACTCTTCCATTGACTTGTCTGTATCGTATGCCTTGTTACTATGAGTAATGTCCTTCAAATATCCTCTCCCTCACACGTCCAATTCCTAATATCCCGTTTAGACGTTTATTACCTCCCACCTAAACTGTCTCTTTAAAATCAAATTTTAGTTATTGAAATGGGATTTTAATGGGTCTGCACCTCCTACTCCACCAAACAACTACACGGGGGTCCCGATCTTTCTTCATAAGGATCAGCTGCAATTGTATCACCTTCCCTGCACCAGCACTTTCAATGGCTGACGCCCAAAGGACCCCTGAATTGGGTATAAACTCAGCCTAGTACTCAAGGCCCTCCACAACACAGCACCCACACATTTTTCATGGCTTAGCTTCTAATACTCCCCGTTCGACGAATATGCAAACAACTTCCCACCTCCTTGCTCATGCAGTTCTCCTGGCTCGGAAGGTCCGTTCTTTATTCTCTCAATTCTCCCCAACTGAAATCCTATCTGCGACTTCCTCCACAGAACCTTTCCAGAATTCCGCCCCTACAAAATGTTACTGGGTCTAATCGTAGACAATAAGATCTCGAGGGATGGCGCAAAGTTGTTCCTAATACACCTCTCCTCTGATCCCCTACTCCGACCCACTTCCACCACTTTGCTCTGAGCCTGGAACGCAGAGCAGTGAATTGACAGCAGTGACCTCGGCTAAGGCTCCGAGCTGGAATCCAGCATTCCAAAACACCTATGCATGAAGGGCCACAGACAAAGGTCTCCCGCCCCTAGGCCTTGCGGGACACCCAGAAACCCCCTCCCGAACTCCTGCACACGCCACCTTGCGCCTCCAGCAACGTGGTTTGGAATAACCCATCACCCCACCCCCTTACCGCCATGACTCTCTGGCCCTCCGTCTCGATGGTTTCACTCTGCAGTTGAAGGAAGCGGCTGTTGGCCCCGCCCCCGATTCTTTCATCTACTTCCCGCCACACCCACTGAGAAGCCCATGCCACTCTGTCCCGCAACTCTCGATGGTACTCTATCGGCTTCAGAGTTGTGGGGGAGGGGCGGGAAAAGCGACACAGGAGAAAAACCATAGAGTCGTGGCAGCCGATAAGAGGACGAGAGAGTGGCCTCCATATGCCCGATGTCCTAGAGGCGGCTGGGCCAGAGGTGGTCGCACAAAGGGAGCCCCGGGAGGCCGCTCCAGCTGCTGTCGACCATAGAGATGCGGCTCCCGCCGGCTCTTGCCTGGGAGGTGAGTGAGCCGCTGCGGGGCGAGAGCTCGGAGGGAGTGCGGGTGGAGCGAGCTGGAGGCAGAAGTTTCTCGAGCCCTGGGATGAGAGTGGGCCTGGGCCGTGGGAACTCTCAGGAAGAGCTACTGAAGGGAGCACGCTGAGGAGCCGGGCCCCGGCGCCTCCGCAGCGTCACGGCTCTGTGGGTACCCGCTGCTACTCAGGACCATAATCATGACGAGGCTCCATTCCAAGCTTTACAGGTTACAGAACGCTTTTCCCGTTCTCTGGCTCTTGTGATTCAGCTCCTACCCGACGTTGTGGACGCTGTCACTGCCTCCATTTTACAGATAGGAAAGCTGAGGCCCAGAGAAGCGAGGCGACTGTATCTGTCCAAGTCGACGCGGTGAGTCACAGCCCAGAGGCAGGTGGGAACCCTTGTACTTAGGCCGGGGCTTGTTGTTTCCCCAGGCCTTCCCGAAATAAACACATTTCTTCTCTAGTGCCCACCTGTCTCCTACCTTACCCCGCCTTCCCGCCGGTGAAGGTTCTCAATCTAGACGGCGCCACGTCCTCCTTGGCCTTCCTCCAGAGGCCGTCAGGAAGATTCTCCAGAGCAGCGATAATACTCAATAAGTGGAGGCTGCGGTTACCAGAGAATCCCTCTGACCGCTTCCCTGCCACCTTCTCAATCCCTGTGATCCGATGTTTTGAGTCGTGGGATTCTGGAGAATAGAGACCATCAGATTACAGGACCTAGGTTTCTTTTTCCTTTTGCGTCTTCTCACCTGCAGCCTGGCCTTTACTCGATCTCTGAGACTCAATTTCATGAAGTGAATACTGTCATTCTTACTAATTACTAGTAATTCAGCTTAAACTCATTTTAGCCAAGGGTAAGAGGATATGCAATGTAATTGCAATTCATTTCTCAGTTATGTTCCCGTGTTCACTTTGAGGCCATAGTCAATCAATGAGTTTGAAATGACTCCAGATGTGTTACTTTATATGTGAGGAACCACTGGTTTGGTATCTTGGTACAAGACGCCTCGCTTTACTCTGATTCAGCTCCACGTCTAGTTCTTCACTAGAATCTTATTTGTCTGATTTGCATAGATTGTTGGTGATTTGTATTTGTTGAAACGGTAATGTCAATAAAGTACTCAAAAAGCTGTACATGTAGAGAGGGAGACTGAAAGGTAAACAACAGTGCAGTGTGACACAGTTTCTGATAGGGCTATGTACAAAGTGCCATTAGGACCCCAGGAGAGAGAAAGTAAGTTAAGCGTGTTGGGAACCCTTCATAGTGGAAGTGACTCTTGTGGAGCTTCTTAAAGGATTGTTAGGAGTTGGTTAGCTAGATGAGAGAGAAAGAGAGGAAGACGGAGATTGAGAAAGGGAAAAGGCACATCAAACCAAGAGACAGACAAAAGGCTGTGATGATGTGGAAGCAAAAGAGAATGTGGTGAGTCTAGAGAATGGCAAATCATCTGGTTCAGAGATCCGTTGAGAGGAGAGATGGAAGATGAGTCTGGAGAGGTCAGCAGGGGCCAGATCATGAAGGAAGGGCCTTATCCCAAATTGAGGAATGGTGACATTATCAAATATTCAGAGGGAAAGGGAACTCTGAGATCCTTTGGCCTCACCTACTTTTGTTGCAGATAAGAAAACTAAGGCCCAGATTGTTTAATGATTTGACCAAGGGCACTTAGCTAGCAAGAAACATAACCTGCAGTCATTAATATGCTGGCCAAAACTTGTTAGCTCTCTCCTGATACTGACGCTTATTACTTGTATACTTTTTCGTCTGAACATTGTTGTAAAAAGGAAGCCTCTATTTAGGTAAAGAAGGTGTGGCATGCTGCCATGCAAGGCAGTAACTAAGTGGGTGGGCACTGGGCTGTGTACCAACACCAACCTGGAAGAAAACAAGAACTCTAACGATATTTTGTTTTTCTTCTGCTTGGCTTCTCAGCATTTAGGAGGCCACAACACCCAAGTCGCTGGTGATGACAGACCCCGTGTTGGACTCACAGCCAATCAACAGCACTGGGGAGATGGATGGACTGTGCCCTGAGCTATTGCTGATCCCTCCGCCTCTCTCTAACCGTGGAATCCTGGGGCCCATTCAGAGCCCCTGTCCTTCTACTGGGGACCCCACACCTTTGCCTACTGATCCAGGCTGCCTGCTGGTAGAGGCCACAGCAACTGAAGAGGACCCAGGGAACATGGAGATCATTGTGGAAACAGTAGCTGGAACCTTGTCCCCAGGTGCTCCTGGAGAGACTCCAGGTACAAACGCAGTTGCAAGCAGGCCAGTGGGACAAGCCGCCCTGAGGTTCTGTCTGTGCTATTTTTGGTTCTTCTGTATAAATATGAGAACACAAGGTAGCATCCTATTTTTATACTTGGACATGTTGTAATCTGGTTTGCAGTTGGTGCATGTTGATTGAAGGCTGGTGAAGTGGTGCACAACCTTGTACCAAGTTTTTGGCAGAGTCTGTCCCTCTGAGGGCCTCATGTCTGCTAGGCGCTAATCCAGAAAGGGAGACCTTTCTGATCCCTCTGCCCAATCCTGGCTTGTCCTTACTGTTAGAGTCCCTGGGGATTCTTTCCTCCATATTGACCCTTCCACCAAGGAACTGCAGCCAGGATTAAGCAAAAGGCCTAGCATGTCTCTACCACCCTGGGCTTGGCAGGGCTTTCCAGAGGTAATCTGGTATTTCCCTGCCCTAGTTTCTCATGTGTAACGTATTTTACTCATCCAAGGAATGCTGTTAAGTGTAGGAGTTGAGGCTGGGCACAGTGGTGTGCGCCTGTAGTCCCAACTACTAGGGAGGCTGAGATGGGAAGATCATTTGAGCCTAGGAGTTTGAGGCTGTAGTATGCTATGTTCATGGCTGTAAATAGCCACTGCACTCCAGCCTGGGCAACATAGTGAGACCCCGTCTCTTAAAAAAAAAATAGAGTAGGAGATGAGCATTTATATTTATCCTAGGAGGAAGACTCTCCCTTTGTTCATCCCATATTTATAACCTCTTATTTTCAGAAAACTTCTCTGTTTTTTAACTGCCATCCTCCAGCTATAGTTGTCAGTACTTCCCTTGGCAGTATAGTATAGTGATAAAGAATACTAGGAAAGATTAGCTAATTTGACTATGTAATATTTGTAAATTTGTGTGTGGTAAAAGGAATTTTTTTTAACAAAGAGCCTGGGAAAAACACTTGCAATAAATAAGAAAGAGCTAATAAGATGAAAAAGAAACAGCTTTATTTAAATGGGAAAAAGAAAGCTACATGCCTTTCACTAAAGAAGAAATAAAAATAGTTAACGACCATATGGGAGGATGCTTAATCTCACTAACAAACAAATTTCAATAAAAAATAACTATGAGGTGCTGTTTTTGCTTCTCAACTTTGGCAAAATTAAACATTTTTTCATAATGCCTAGTTTTGGTGAGGCTGTAGGAAAACACTATCTTACAACTTATGGAAAATTAATATAATCTACATTTAGCTATGTAACAAATTTTACAGTATGCACACTCTGACCCAGTAATTCCACTCTAGGAAACGGTCCTATAGAAAGACTCACACACATACACAAAGATACAGAAATGAGGATGTGTAGGGCAGCTTTATTTGTAATGGTTGGAAACAGCCCAAATGTCTATCAGTAAGGGCAGAATTTCTTTTTTTTTTTCATGACAGCCTACCATTGAAACAGCAGAATTTCATTTTGATTTATCCATGTTCTGAACTACCATGAACTGGAAAAAAAAATATGAAGATGATTTAAATGCATTTAAATGTACTCATAGATAAAAATATCTTTAATATATAGCAAGTGAAAAAAAAGGCCTGAGAGGATACACACCAAGCTATATGTGTGAGAATGGGAATGGTTATTCTTTCTTTATATACTTCTGTATCATTTGAATTGTTGCATCGAACTTTTCTTTTAAACAAAAAAATGATAAAAAGGACCAGCAGAATAAATGCAGGACAAATGTGGGCTTGAGTCATGGCTCTTCCACTAATAAGCATGGTGGCCTTAACTGCATGGAATCCTAGGTCCCTCTTATAGGGCTGTTGGAGGACCAAATGAGAGTATTTCTTAACCTTTTCTTTATCAAGGTCCTGCTCATTGCTTTAAAAATTGCAGTAATTATTATGGAGGTGATTTGGCTGCTCTCAAAAAGAATGTTCTCCATTTTATGAATTCCTCTACAGAATTTGAAAGTAACACTTTGTCAGTTATATTGCAGATATTATCCCTAGTTTGTCATTTTCTTCTTTTGGAAGTTTCTAAATTTTATTTGGGCAAAACATGTCACCTTTTCTTAATGCTTTCTGGATTTGATTAATGTTTGTTTATTCATTTAAAAAATACTTACTAAACACCTATCTTGTGCCAAGTATTGTGTTCGCTGGATACTAGGAATCCAAGCACATGTGCCAAATAGACTGTCCCTGACCTTACGGGGCTTACAGCACAGTTGTAGAACCAGACTTAAAAGTCCGTCTGTACTCCATGAATATTAAAAGTTTCACCTACATTTTCTACTAGTAACTAACTCCTATGAGTCTTGTTCCATCTGATTCTATGCCTTTCTCTGTCGGTCCTCTGCCTGCAGGTGTCCTGGTAAAGGTGGTGGAGGTGTACTTCTGTGAGCGCTGTGAACAGAGCTTCGCAGAGCCCACTCTGCTGGCCCTGCACCAGTGCAGTGAGACCCATATACAACCGGTGCAGGGCCTCTCTGGCCCCTCATGCTCTGTAGAGCTGCCCCCCAGCAACCTTAACCTCCCTGGCTCTCTGCAGGGCCAGAGCCCGCCAGATAGCCCCCTGCCATGCCCTGTGTGTAGACAGGAGTTTGCCCAGCCCCAGGCCCTGAAGAGCCACTTCAAGATTCACCGGGGCACTCCCGACACCTTCTCCTGCCCAGAATCTGGCTGTGTGTTCACTGCTGAAGATCGCAAGGGTCTACAGCACCACCTGAGGCAGACCCACAGAGCAGTTCCTGTGCCCTGTTCTTTCCGCGGCTGCCCTTTGCTTTTCGGGAGCCAGCAGGGCATGGAGCTGCACCGGCAGGCCCATTACCCTTTCCACTGCAGCCATTGCAGCTTCATGGGCTCCAACGTCAAAGTCTTCCGACAGCATCAGTGGAGCCATGGGGCCGGGACACAGGAAGAACATTCTGCCGTTCAGGGCCTTTCATCTCAGGAGCTGCTGCCAGGTATGAGGCCAGGGGCCCAGCAGTCCCCCTCTTGGAGTTCAGCCTCAGTTGATCTTATGGGACAGGCAATTGTTTCCAATGCCATAGGTGTGCATAAGTACAAGGGAATCTAGACAATGGCTCAGGAGAATGCCATGGGAAGGCATCTAGAAACCTTGAACCAGTCAGAATATATGGCAAAAGAGGAAGTCTTTGTCCGTGACGATGAGTGAAATTTGGCTTAGGCTACATATAGCCTGAAGTTAATATTAACTGATCCATTTCAGAACTTTCTGAGGGCAAAAGCAAAAATGCCCATCATTGGTTATAGCCACTGGTAGAATGCCTGTAGATACCCTTTTAGAGCAGCTGGGATTAGGAGATGGGGCAGGAGAAGTTTGGGTTATTTTAAAAAGGAACCTTTAAGGGAGATGGTGTTTTACTGATTCTTACTCCTCTTGGTCTCAAAAAAAAAAAAAAAAATAGTTCATGGAGGTGAATAGAGGAGCAGAAGGAAGCAGGAAAAACAGGCCAGGAGAAACCAGGATTCTGATGAGAGAACTTGGCTTGCTAACACTCACTTATGCTTTGGTGCCTGAAGAGAAGACCTTTTTCCTGGAAACTAGTCATATGTCTTTGCTTTACTCAGGTAGCTGCCTCTGTTGGAGGATAGAAGGGATGGATTTGGGGGTGGGAAGGCACTAGAACACTTTAGAAATCAGGGTATGTTCACACTCAGCCACCAGCCATTATCCCTGGGTACCTGATCCGTGGAATTATAGTCTACCCATTCTCTACTCTCAGCTCCCTACCCCTACCCTAATGACCTCAAAGCTCTTACAATCAAGGGTTCCGAAATTGGTGCTATCTGAGGTTTGATTTACTTTAGACTGGAGTATTGCTGATAGATTACCTTCTGATCTTCCTATCCCTGCCTTGAGTGAGAATAAATTTATTTATTTAAAGCTCAAGATTCTCTCATGCTAAAAGTGGAAGAGGGTGATTCTTTCAGCCAGTAAATGGAGAAGGACAAGCATTCATTGCTGTCATTGGCTCCGGAAGACTTTATCAAGTTTTGTATGTCTCCAGCTCCCAAACTGCCTCCAGGAGAGGGAGAACCTTCAAAGGAAGCAGGTACAGCCTTGCCTGGGCAGGAGTCAGCTGAAGAGGAGGACGTAGAGGAAGAAGAGAAGAGTGAGACCCAGAAGGACTCCCAGAAGGCCCTGGACAAAGGCCAAGGGGCTCAGCATTTGGAAGGTAATGTCATCAGGCTTGAAGCTCTTGGTGGTGAGGAGGAGTGGATTGTGGAGAGCCTGGCATTAAGGCTGTTGGGTTTGTTTTCTGAGCTTTGGTTCAGATCCTTCCATTCTTCCCATTTTACCTTGACCCAGAAGTCAGGATCTACTGGGAAAATGATAAATGGGTAAGTGGTAAAGACGCTAGTAACACAGGGTAGGGATAACTGGAGTTTGCTTTTCTGGGCTGATTTTCCTCAGACAGAAAACTCTTTTACAGAGGGCCATGTTCATATTGTAAAGATGCCGAAGTTATCATGATTAACAGCCTGTTTGTCTGGCATTGAGCCCCCTAAGATTTTTCTCTGAATCCTTGCTTCCCGTTTTTCTTTTTCTTTTTTTTTAGCATAGTTCAGTCCAAATGCCTCCCATTTTTCAACTCAGTAGAACATTTGAAACGCATCCCACAGGGGGCAAATTTATTGTCAGGTGAATTAGAAAGATCTGATTGTATTATTACTAACTCTTTATTTTTTATTTTATTTATTTATTTTTTAATTTAATTTAATTTGATTTTATTTTATTTTTAGAGACGAGGTCTCACTCTTTTGCCCCAGCTGGAGTGCAGTGGCATGATCATAGCTCACCGCAGCCTCAAACTCCTGATTCTCCCGCCTCAGCTCCCCAGGTAGCTAGGACTAGAGGCGCGCATCACTGTGCCAAGCTATTACCAGCTCTTTATTATCTAGCACCATTGAGCCAGTATTTGGAAATAAGAATACTTTACCTTCTTTCCTTCTGCTCACTCCTTTTGGGGCAACTTTACTTTTAACCTTTTAACCTTCAGCATTGCTGATTCTTCCTCCTGCTCCAGTAGAACAAGGGCAGGAGGAATAATAACGCTCCATCCTGATTGTTCTTTTGAGCAGCTGTAAACAAAGGCTCAAGAATAGCTGGTGGCTAGGTGAAGCACTTCAAACAGGCTACAGCAAGGTCTGAGAAGTTCTTATAATGTTGCTTCTCTTAATAATTTCTCATCCTTTCTTTGAGACTACAATGTTTGAGACCCTATTAGTTTCCTGGAGAGAAAGGCCACATTGTTTGTATCTAGGCAAATCATGGTTCTCCCATTATCTGGCTAGCGCTGACCTGTTGAAGAATCTCACTCTCAACCCTCTCTGTATTCCTTCTCCCAGGGGATGTGGCTTCTGGTACTGAGTCCCTTTTCAAGACCCACATGTGTCCAGAGTGCAAACGTTGCTTTAAGAAGCGGACCCATCTGGTGGAGCACCTGCATCTCCACTTCCCAGACCCCAGCCTCCAGTGCCCCAACTGCCAGAAGTTCTTTACCAGTAAGAGCAAGCTCAAGACCCATCTGCTGCGGGAGCTGGGTGAGAAGGCCCACCACTGCCCACTGTGCCACTACAGTGCAGTGGAAAGGAATGCACTCAACCGCCACATGGCCAGCATGCACGAGGATATTTCCAACTTCTACTCAGACACCTATGCCTGTCCTGTCTGCCGTGAGGAATTTCGCCTCAGCCAGGCCCTCAAGGAGCACCTCAAGAGCCACACAGCAGCAGCTGCAGCAGAACCATTACCCCTTAGCTGCTTTGAGGAGGCATGCAGCTATGCAGCACCCGACCGCAAGGCCTTTGTAAAGCACCTGAAGGAGACCCACGGAATGCGGGCTGTGGAGTGCCGCCATCACTCATGTCCCATGCTGTTTGCCACAGCTGAAGCCATGGAGGCCCACCACAAGAGCCACTATGCCTTCCACTGCCCCCACTGTGACTTCGCCTGCTCCAATAAGCATCTGTTCCGTAAACACAAGAAGCAGGGCCACCCTGGCAGTGAAGAGCTGCGCTGTACCTTCTGCCCCTTTGCCACCTTTAACCCAGTGGCCTACCAGGACCATGTAGGCAAGATGCATGCTCATGAAAAGATCCACCAGTGCCCCGAGTGCAACTTTGCCACTGCCCACAAGAGGGTGCTCATCCGACACATGCTGCTTCATACCGGTGAGATGGCTTCCATCTTTACAATAATGTAGTAGTAATGATGGTAATGATAATGCCTAATATGACCTTTAACTGTATACCAGACACCACATGAAGGGCCTTGCATACATTGTCACATTTGTCCAAGAATTCCTAGAGATAGATTCCAAGTTTACAAATGATCCTTGAGGGCCGGGCACAGTAGGTCACACCTGTAATCCTAGCACTCTGGGAGGCCGAGGTGGGAGGATAGCTTGAGCTTAGGCATTCGACACCAGCCTGAGCAAGAGTGAGACCCCATCTCTACCAAAAAAAAAAAAAAAAAAAAAAAAAATTAAAAAAAAATGATCCTTGAGTGTGTCATTCAGCTAATAAAGTAGTTGAGCTGGGATTTGAATCCAGGCAGTTTGATTCTGGAGCCTGTGCTCTAACTACTATGCTGTTGTGTCTTGCCCTTAATCCCCTGTCCAGTTCTCCTACCCCTAGTCAGGCTTGGGTGGGTCAACACCAAGCCTATTAGAGTGAAGAAACCCAGACCAGGACAAATACCTTCATTTGTAATTCAAGTTTTGGGATGTGCTGTGAGAGAAAGGACAAGGGGACTGAGCCATCCATACACATCATGGCCTTCCATAGGTTTGACATTCATGACACTGGAATAAGAACATCTCCAGTGACCCAGAAGTTGCAGATGTTTCAACTCCAGCTCGCAATTGTTTACCAGCATTACTGATGCTTTAGGTGACAGCCAAATCAAGCTTCCTGCTATAGCATCATCCCATTGATGATCTCTATATAAACATCAGTGGCTTATTAGGGCATTAAAAAAATTTCATCAAAGACTCTGGTTTGGGAGAACAATTTTTAGGCAGCTTGGGGCAAAGCCATTATTTTTCCCATTAAACAGTTCATTTTTATATAATACATGCTTTAGTCACAAAATCTCATGTTTCCGAGGCCTTTCCTAAAGCCTTGTATCTGTATAGTGCTTTATAGTTTACAGAGTTTTTTCATATATGTTATCCCATATAATCTGTAATAACAATATTGTAAGCAAGGCAGGTAAAGATGAGAAAAGGGACAAACTCTGAGAAGTTAAATTTAGACCTACTTTAAGATCACACAGCTAGTGGTAGAACCAGAACCAGAATACCATGTTGCTTGCCTTTCACCACAGGGAAGGAGGCTGGGTGAGTGGGCAGGACACCAGGGAGGGGTCCTGAAGGAACATGGCCCCCCAGCCTCTCACAGCCAGGTCTTGACTATCTACATGGACAGCTCAGTTTTGAGTTCTCACTGGGCACCACTGACAACTTTGGGACATATCGTTTAATCTTCATACCAGTTGTGTGAGGTTAATATTTTTGTTGCCCTCTCTTTGGAGACAAGGAAACTGAGACAGCCCAAAGCCACATGAGTAGTAAGCTGGGATTTAAATCACCACTTAATAGCTCTGTGATTTCTCTATGCCTCAGTGTCCTCATCAGTAAAATGGAGGCGATAATAGCATTTGCCCCATAGGGATTCAATGGGAGGAGGTATTTTTATAAAATGCCTGGCACATAGTGAGCACTGTGTAAATGTTGGCCGTTAATATTTTTATTACTGTGTTGTACTTCAGAGTCAGAGTTCTTAACCACTATGTTCTATAGTCTAATTTCTTTTTCCTTCTGTTCCAGAACATGAAGGAATTGGGCTAAGTGGAGCTGTTGGCTATTAGTGCCAACAAGCTGTAAAACAAATCAGGAGGATTTTAAAGGTAGTTTTGAAAAGCTCAGTCTTTACTTTCTTCCCATCTTCATTGGTGTAGGATTTGGGGAGTAGTTGTCTGAGAGGGTTGTGAATCAGCCTTGATTATTGTGAAGTCTTCAACATCTCAGGTAGCACATGAAGCTTTTGCTCCTGCCTGGCATCAGGGTAAGCTTGCGGGAAGAAATGGTCTGTCCACTCGGTTGATCTGTGTGTGACCTGTGTTCTCTCCTCTCTCCTCCTCACCCCCCATATAAGGTGAGAAACCTCACAAGTGTGAGCTGTGTGACTTCACGTGCCGAGACGTGAGCTACCTATCCAAACACATGCTGACCCACTCAAACACCAAAGATTACATGTGCACTGAATGTGGCTATGTCACCAAATGGAAGCACTACCTCCGTGTGCATATGCGAAAACATGCAGGGGACCTCAGGTATGAGCACACATGTGCCTCCATCCCTATCCCAAGGACCTTATGCCAAGTTAGCCTCCTCTTGGATCCGTCCTGTGGCCCCATTGCTTTTTCCAGTCCCTGGAAGTGTCTCCTCCTGAAACCATTCTCTGCTCCCACCATCTCAGCTATTGCCTAAGTCCTCAGAGTTTGGCCCTGGGAAATTGGATAGATTTTACACTTACGGCCCCAATCTTGGCCACTTCCAAATCAAGGCAGGTTCTCTGACCTGTGGGCACAGCTGGCTACCGGGTTTCTCTGTAGCTTTCATGCCTCTGTGGGAGATTGGGAACAAGGCACAGAAACCTGCCCTGTGGGGCTGTAGCCATGTCAGCTTCTTAAAGTCCATGGTGGGTTGTCCTGATTCATAATAACTTTCTTTTAGGAAGCAGTATAGCATGGTATGGCTTAGAACACAGGTCCCGAAGCTAGGCTGTCTCTGCCCCTCACTTCCTTTGTAACTAACCTCAAGCAAGTTATTCACTTTTGTTGCTTAGTTTCCTCACTTGTAATCCTCACTTGTAAAATAGATACCTGTTTCACAGGGCAGCAGTCCCCAACCTTTTTGGCACCAGGGACCAGTTTGGAAGACAATTTTTTCACAGATGAGGGGCGGGGGATGGTTTCAGGTTGATTCAAGTGCAGTCAGACCTCTCTGCTAATGATAATTTGTATTCGCAGCTGCTCCCCAGCACTAGTGTCATTGCCTCAGCTCCACCTCAGATCATCAGGCATTAGATTCTCCTAAGGAGTGCACAACCTAGATCCTTCACATGCGCAGTTTACAGTAGGGTTCCCGCTCCTATGAAGATCTAATGCCACTGCTGCTGATCTGACAGGAGGCAGAGCTTGTGTGGTGATGTGAGTGATGGGAAGTAGCTGTAAATACATATGAAGCTTTGCCCACTGCTCATGTCCTGCTGTGCAGCCTGGTTCCTAACAGTCCATGGACCAGGGATTGGGACCACAGTCGTAGGGTAGTGGTAAGGAGGGTTAAATCAGATGACGTGTGTATAATACTGAGCGTGGAGCCTGGCCCATAGTAAGTATTTATTTAGTGACTCTGAGTTGTTTTGATTTTTTTATTATTGTGATTGCCTCCCCCGTTTGCTCCTTGCCAGATACCAGTGCAACCAGTGCTCCTATCGCTGCCACCGGGCTGATCAGCTGAGCAGCCACAAGCTGCGGCACCAGGGCAAGTCTCTGATGTGTGAGGTGTGTGCCTTCGCCTGCAAGCGAAAGTATGAGCTGCAGAAGCACATGGCTTCCCAGCACCACCCTGGCACACCAACCCCACTTTACCCCTGCCACTACTGCAGCTATCAGAGCCGTCACAAGCAGGCCCTGTTGAGCCATGAGAACTGCAAGCATACCCGCCTCCGTGAGTTCCATTGTGCCCTCTGTGACTATCGCACCTTCAGCAATACCACCCTCTTGTTCCACAAGCGCAAGGCCCATGGCTATGTGCCTGGGGACCAGGTCTGGCAGCTCCGTTATGCCAGCCAGGAGCCAGGGGGAGCCAGGCAGTGCCCAACACCCCCACTGGACTCACAGCCCTTAAGCCAGCTCTCTGCCCAGCCTGAGGGGCCAGGCCATGATCCTGGGACTGTAATAGACTCCAGCTTGGACCAGTCCCTGCCAGAGACAATTGAGGAGGTCAGCACTGAGAAACAGGATGGCAGTGAGGCTCCCCATGGGGATGACCTGGTTGGCAACCCCAGCCCAGCAGAGGTAGAGGAAGGCAGCTGCACACTACACTTAGAGGCCCTGGGAGTAGAGCTGGAACCTGTGGCTGAGCCGCCTCTTGAGGAAATCACTGAAACAGCCCCTGTAGAATTCAGGCCCCTGGATTCCTCAGGGCCCCTGGGACTGGAAGGACCAGAGCTGTCCAGCTTTGAAGGTATTGGGACTTCAGGCTTGGGTGCTGAAGCAAATCCCATTCTGGAGAAGCCAATCTCTGAGCCCCCTAGAAATCCTCCATCCTCAGAGGAGGCCTCTAATAGCTGGGTGGGAACATTCAAGGCAACTCCACCCACTGAGACAGCACCCTTGCCCCCATTCCCTGAGTCAGAGTCGTTACTCAAGGCCCTAAGGAGGCAGGACAAAGAACAAGCAGAGGCATTGGTGCTGGAGGGGCGGGTGCAGATGGTAGTGATCCAGGGAGAGGGACGAGCTTTCCGTTGCCCACACTGCCCTTTTATCACTCGCCGGGAGAAGGCCCTGAATCTGCACTCCAGGACTGGGTGTCAGGGCCGCCGAGAGCCCCTGCTGTGTCCCGAGTGTGGAGCTCGCTTCAAGCAACAACGTGGCCTCAGCACCCATCTACTAAAGAAGTGCCCTGTTCTACTCAGAAAGAGCAAGGGCTTGCCCAGACCAGATTCTCCCATCCCACTGCATCCTCTGCTCCCAGGTGCCCAGGCCTCAGAGGTCACAGAAAGCGGGAAGCCCCCACCTACACCCCTAGAAGTAGAGCTACTGCTTCCAAAAGATGCTCCTTTAGAGCTTCCCAGGGAACCGGAAGAAATAGAGGAGCCTCTTGTTGCACTCTCTAGCTCCCCAGTCCCTCCTACAGGAAACTCCTCACCTACAGAGACCCCTGAGAAGTACCACTTTGAGCAGGGCAAGTTTCACTGCAACTCATGCCCGTTCCTTTGTTCTCGGCTCTCCTCTATTACCTCCCACGTAGCTGAAGGCTGCCGGCGGGGGCATGGTGGGGGAGGAAAGCGAGGGGCCTCCCAGACCCAACCCGTTGTGTCCCCCTTGAGCAATAGAGACTCCGCTCCCCTGAGCAATGGGAGTACAGAGTCCAGCCCTAGTGATGGGGCCACAGCTGTAGTTCAAAAGCAGAAGGGAGCTCGCTTCTCCTGCCCCACATGTCCCTTTAGCTGCCAGCAGGAACGGGCTCTGAGGACTCACCAGACCCGGGGCTGCCCCCTTGAGGATTCTGGAGAGCTGCACTGTGGCCTCTGCCCGTTCACTGCTCCTGCTGCTGCTACCCTGAGACTCCACCAGAAGCGGAAGCACCCCACTGCAGCCTCAGCCCGCGGCCCTCGGCCCTCTCTGCAGTGTGGGGACTGTGCCTTCACCTGTAAACAGAGCCGTTGTATGCAGCAGCACCGGCGGCTCAAGCATGAGGGGGTGAAGCCACATCAGTGTCCTTTCTGTGACTTTTCCACTACCAGACGGTACCGGTTAGAAGCTCACCAATCCCGACACACAGGTGTTGGCCGCATCCCCTGCAGCTCTTGCCCCCAGACATTTGGTACCAACTCAAAACTGCGCTTGCACCGGCTAAGGGTACATGACAAAACGCCCACTCACTTCTGTCCACTTTGTGACTATAGTGGCTATCTTCGCCATGACATCACTCGCCATGTCAACAGCTGCCACCAGGGCACCCCAGCCTTTGCCTGCTCTCAATGTGAGGCTCAGTTCAGCTCAGAGACAGCACTTAAGCAGCATGCTCTGCGCCGACACCCCGAGCCTACACACCCTGCCCCTGGCTCTCCTGCAGAGGTCACTGAGGGACCCCTGCACTGCTCCCGCTGTGGGTTGCTCTGCCCCAGCCCTGCTAGCCTGCGAGGACACACCCGTAAACAGCACCCACGGCTCGAGTGTGGGGCCTGTCAGGAGAGCTTCCCTAGCCGACCAGCATTGGATGAACACCGGAGACAGCAACATTTCAGCCACCGCTGCCAGCTCTGTGACTTTGCTGCCCGGGAGCGGGTGGGCCTAGTGAAGCACTACCTGGAACAGCATGAGGAGACTTCAGCAGTGGCAGCGGCCTCAGATGGGGATGGGGATGCTAGCCAGCCCCCTCTGCACTGCCCCTTTTGTGACTTTGCCTGCCGCCATCAGCTAGTGCTGGATCACCACGTGAAAGGGCATGGGGGCACCCGTCTCTACAAGTGTACTGACTGTGCCTACAGCACCAAGAACCGGCAGAAGATCACCTGGCACAGCCGTATCCACACTGGGGAAAAGCCTTACCACTGTCACCTCTGTCCCTATGCCTGTGCTGACCCCTCTCGCCTCAAGGTAAGGTCAGAGGATGTAGAGCAGGGAGTAGAAGGAGTGAACTTTCCAAATATTAGCTCTGTGATTTTGGGCAAGTCTTCAACTTTTCCAAGCCTCAGATTACCCATCTGTAAAAAGGGGATAATACTTCCCAACTGCATAAGGTTGTTGTAAAGATAAAATTCCATAATACATGCTTGCTATGTGATAAAGGCATATAATGGGATAATCTGGATGATGATAATAACATTTATTGAGTACTCACTATATGCCCAGCACTATAATTCTAATCCTTTCAGAAATATGACATATGGATACTTTTACTATTCCCCATTTTACATATTAGTAGACTGAGAATTAGGGGTTAGATCACCCAGAGACACAGCTAGTAAATGACAGAGCTGAGATAGTCAGGGAAGACCTAGGGAGAAGCCAAATGGGTCAGTCTGGTATCAAAACTGACCAGACTGGGGGACATGGTTCGTAAGCGGAATATGGATAGGATGGGAGCAGAGAACAGTTATCTGCCAACAGGTTCTGTCTCCTCATCCCTATTTCCACATCCAGTGAATACCAAGGGGTGCACATTTTTTGCTTTTTGCTTTTCCCTCTTCCAGTACCACATGCGGATCCACAAGGAAGAACGGAAGTACCTGTGCCCTGAGTGTGGCTACAAGTGCAAGTGGGTTAACCAGCTCAAGTACCACATGACCAAACACACAGGTGAGTCTGCATGGTTTTGACAGGCCTTTAGGGTCCCCCATTCCCTGGCAAACCTAGCCTCACTGAGATGGTGTTTATCTTGCTCAGATTTAGGGCTGACATTGATTTTCACCTAAGGAGTAGGAAGGGGGACTATATACCAGAATGGCTACCCGACCTACTGAAGACCTATCAGAATCAGAAGAGGGATAAACCTGAGAGCCTGGGCATATGTGTAATACTTCGCAGAAGTTTCCAAGGTGATTGTGGTACAAGGTCACGTATCCCCTGTTGGAAACCTCCTACTCAAACTTGAGTGACTAAGGGCGGTATACCTGGTTCCTACACAGATGTGATGGAACTACCATAAGTAAAAAGGAGAAAATGGAGGATTCTCCTGTTCCAAATTGTCCTTTTCTTCTGGGTATGGAATCCACAAACTATGGGTTCTCCAAAAAGCACACAATTGTGTGCCTGTGATTATTATATACTGTCCCCCATATGTGTAGGAATTGATCAAATGCATTTCAAGACCCTTTGCTTCTATGAATACTGCTTCTTTCACTTCTGCCTCTTCCCTGTTAAGCACTTCTTTTACTTTTTGAGTTGGAACAAGCAATTGTGGCTCCCCATCCCCCACCCATATTCACCCCCTTTTTTCCCTTCCCTCCCCCTCTGAATATTAAACAACAACCAAAAAAAAAAAAAAAAAACAAGCAGTTATGTTTAAATGGATTCTTAAATTCCATGAGTATCCTGTGACCAAAGGGGGCTGAAATTTCCCGTTGGAAACTCTATCATGTTTGAGTATTCATTACTAGGTGGCTGGTTGGTTAGAGGTCCAGTTAGTCATCAGCATCCAGTGGGCACCACATATACAAGAGGGTATGTTGGGGGAAGGGCACAGAAATGTCAGACAGGATTTGAACATTACAAAGGTAGAGTCATTAGCTTACTGCTTGTGTTCTTTATATCCTAGGATCACAGTCACTCTTATGGCCCACTGAACCTTGTTCCACACCCTTTCAATGATGATTTGTTTCCTGTCCCATAGGATTGAAGCCATATCAGTGTCCTGAGTGTGAGTACTGCACCAACCGGGCCGACGCACTGCGTGTCCACCAAGAGACACGGCACCGGGAAGCACGGGCCTTCATGTGTGAGCAGTGTGGCAAGGCCTTCAAGACACGCTTCCTGCTGCGTACCCATCTTCGCAAGCACAGTGAGGCCAAACCCTATGTGTGCAACGTGTGCCACCGTGCTTTCCGCTGGGCTGCGGGCCTGCGCCATCATGCCCTCACCCACACCGACCGCCACCCCTTCTTTTGCCGCCTTTGCAGCTACAAGGCCAAGCAGAAATTCCAAGTGGTCAAGCATGTGCGCAGGCACCACCCTGACCAAGCTGACCCAAATCAGGGTGTGGGCAAAGACCCCACCACCCCTACAGTGCACCTGCATGATGTGCAGCTGGAGGATCCTAGCCCTCCTGTTCCTGCCGCTCTACCCACTGGACCCGAGGGCTGAGAGCCTACCTCACCTCCCGGACAGCAAGAGGATGTGGTCCAAGATGTGTAAACTGGGAGCAGAGCTGGCCCGAGGAGCTCAGGGCCTAAGAAAGGACTGGCTTTGGGATATCAGGGTGACTGGAACCCTCCTGGAACTCTAGCTATAGTACTTCGAAATTAATGGCTATATAAGAGAGAGACATGGATCACAGCATTGATTTCATGTTGAGGCATACTGTGTTTAAACCTGTGAGTTCTCAGTTTCTTCACCATCACTCCATCATAGTCCCTGACTACAAGAACTTGGTTTTACCCACTCTATCTTCTCTTCCCTTCTTATTGTGTCAAGTACTATTTTCTTTCAGCATCTTCAAAACAGCTGTATCTAACTGCATGTGCTATTGTGCCTAATGCTCTATAAAGCATGTTAAACAGAGAATGATTACTAGCTTATAGAATCATCCAAATCCCTGTCTTAACATTTCCAGTCTGTCTACTTGATCTGGTCTGTCCCCTCTCAGACCTCTGCCTCCTCTTTGTCTCCATCCATCTTTACTCAGCGATTGATTCTAAAACAGGCCGAGGTCTGTCTTTCTGTCCTTGAGCCCGTCCTGGTCCTTGCCTTCCTCCCTACTTCCAAGCCCTTTGTCTACCTACAGAGGAAGGATTGCCACCCACTAAGCCTCCTGGAGGCAACTTATAATTCAACATAAATCCTCACACTGGCTCAGCAGCTGTGCTAAGGTGTTAAAACACAAGGATACTGTGAAAGGCAAATGATGAGGGAGGTAAATCTCCAGAAATATAAGTACCTCACAGTATAATTCTATAGTGCCTCACTATATAGTTGATCATCTAAACTGGGAAAATTAAAGGGGGTACTATTAATAATTATTCTGGGACAATGGACACAAACCAGGACAATTCCAGGCAAATTCTTCAGGAGGGCTAGGACCACGTAACCCTTTGTCTCTTCCTTTTGCCCTGCTTCTCAAAAGTTGTACTCTGTGTCCTTCCTATGTAGCACATGGAGGAGGTTCCCTGGAAACCTATTTCTCCACCTTTTCTCTGTCCCACCCAACCACCCAAGTGTCCACCCAACCCTTGTACCGCCCGCCCTTTCATGCCCAAAAATAACAGACCATACTCAAGCCAAACTGGAGAGAGAAGCTGCATTTATACCAGTGGGGCTAAGGTGGAGCAGTCCAGTGGGGACTCTGAGCACTGCACAGTGTTCGCTTGAGGGTCAGTACAGTTCTGCAGTAGGTCTCCTTCTCCAGCCTTTGCCTAGGAAGCCTTGAAATTTGATTTATCCTTCCCTTGGCTCTAGGCTTTGAGGAAATCAGGCATGGAGGGGATAATGCATCTTTAGGTTTCTCTGCTCCACACACCTCACTGGATGTCTAGTTGCAATCTGCTTTCACACCACAGTTGATGGGAAAGACTAGTTGTAGATCTGGGTATGGGGTTGAGCCTACAGCAAGAGGAAGGAGAGAACTCCAGTATAGAATATAGAATCCACAAAAGGAAAGGGCAGGAAAGATAACCATGAGCTTGTGGAAACAAAGGAAGGGAAGAGAAAGAAGGTGAAAAATCAGACCCTACATCTGTTTGTTAGAGAGGACGAGGTAATTTTGTGCCTAGGAATGCACAATCCATAGCTTGGTTTTCATCACCTCCAATTGCTCTTTCTGGAGCATTCTTCCAGGTTTTTCTTACCATCTAAAGCCAGTATATTCACCCTTCTTATGAAGTGCCTACCTCAGGATTCATCCTGCTCCAGGTCTTCCCGGATGCAGATGTACACAAAGATGGAAGCTGGGTGGAGGCTGGTGCCATCCTTGGAGAGCAGGTGTATATGGCGGTAACCTGGCAAGGGAGAGGAGAATAGCATCAGGAAGGCAGCCAGAGCTGGGGTGTTGGCCAGGGGTCAAAGGGCTGGCTCACCTTGTTGCATGCATGTCCATGGCAGGGTGTACTGACCAATAAAGTCATTTCGGGATTTCCAGTCATAATCCTTTACCACAAAGCGCACCATGGCAAGTTCAGGCACCAGGACCTGGAAGCATAGTGTCTGCCCCCAGTATGGATTAAATCCTGAAGTTGGGGGTAGGGGAAAATGAAGGAACAGGCATTATTGACTGTCCTTAGGCCTATGCTGGGTTGCTTTCCCTGTGTTCTCAGCATTTTACAGGCAAGGAAACTGAGGCTCAGAGTGGTTAAGCAATTTTCTCAGGTCACTGGGGCCAGTATTCTTTGTACTGTTTCACACTGCCTCCCATGGGGGGAAGGGGTGGGGCGACATGTGGTAACAGAGACTCTACTTAATGGAGGGCAAGATAGAAGGAAGGCCGGGCGCGGTGGCTCACGCCTGTAATCCTAGCACTCTGGGAGGCCGAGACGGGTGGATCGTTCTGAGCTCAGGAGTTCGAGACCAGCCTGAGCAAGAGCGAGACCCCGTCTCTACCAAAAACAGAAAGAAATTAACTGGACAGCTAAAAATATATATAGAAAAAATTAGCCGGGTATGGTGGCGCATGCCTGTAGTCCCAGCTACTCGGGAGGCTGAGACAGTAGGATTGCTCGAGCCCAGGAGTTTGAGGTTGCTGTGAGCTAGGCTGACGCCATGGCACTCGCCCCAGGCAAGAGAGTGAGACTCTGCCTCAAAAAAAAAAAAAAAAAAAAAGACAGAAGGAAAACTGGCCATGCTCCCAACACCTCCCCCGCCAGCGTGCCAGTCTCTCACCGTTGTTCTGCACATAGTTGGTCTCTTGCCGGGTTGTGTCTGGACGGACACCAAAGATCTGCACTTTCACCAGTGGATCCACAATGGACCCCTCTTTGGTCTTGTTCACTTTGGGGAGTTGCTGACCACTGATCACCTGTAACCAGGGCTCTGGAACCTCATGAGTTCTGGCTCAGCCCAGCACCCCCCTCCAACTTTCACACCCCAGGGGAGAAGACAAAAGACTTTGCACTATTGCTTTTTGGTTTGTAAAAATAATCCTCCAAGGCTAATATATTTTCTTCTAGTATTCTATCTGCAATTAAAAATGCATCCAGGCCAGGCGCGGCGGCTCACTCCTGTAAACCTAGCACTCTGGGAGGCCGAGGCGGGCGGATCGTTCTGAGCTCAGGAGTTCGAGACCAGCCTGAGCAAGAGCGAGACCCTGTCTCTACCAAAAAAATAGAAAGAAATTAACTGGACAGCTAAAAATATATATAGAAAAAAATTAGCTGGGCATGGTGGCACATGCCTGTAGTCCCAGCTACTCGGGAGGCTGAGACAGTAGGATTGCTCGAGCCTGGGAGTTTGAGGTTGCTGTGAGCTAGGCTGACGCCAGGGCACTCGCCCCAGGCAAGAGAGTGAGACTCTGTCTCAAAAAAAAAAAAAAAAAAAATGCATCCACGTAGAAGTTTAACAAGGTCTGAAAGTAAGCATGCTAATGACAGCCTCTTTCATAGCACTTACGGTGTACCAAGATTTGTTGTAAGCACTTTATATTAACTGCTGTGATCCTTACAACCCTGTGAGATAGGTGGTAGTATTACCCCCCATTTTGCAGATGAGCAGACAGGTACAGAGAGGTTAAGGAGCTTGCCCAATGTTACACACCCAGGAAGTGGGTTTGAAGCTATGAAGTTGGCTCCAAATACTAAAGCTAGACACTGTTAATCAGGCTATCCTGCCTCTCACGAGGAACTTTGAGTCAATTACACTCCTGTCAGGCCTAGCCACCTCTTCCCCTACTTCTACCCCGGCTATCCCAGTTTCTTCCCAATAGTTTCTCTTCCCATCATAC
The DNA here is from genome assembly GCA_004363605.1 of Indri indri. Lineage (NCBI taxonomy): Eukaryota > Metazoa > Chordata > Mammalia > Primates > Indriidae > Indri > Indri indri. The sequence continues at coordinate 19,859 of RJWJ010009749.1, read as the reverse complement.
CTGGATTAAGAGGGTCTGGGCCTTGAAAGGGCTAATGGGCCTCTCTGGGTTGAAGGAACTCTGAGCATCACACAGGAAGTCTGGCTTCAACACATAGCCACAGCCACCGTTCTGGCGGAAGAGCCCATCATAGATGTCCATTTCAGGCCCTGCAGTCTGCATATTCATAGCCACTGAGGGACCCAGGAGAAAAGAAGGGAAAGATTCACCTTGGGAGCCTTCCGGCACCTCTTTTAGGGAATTAAGAAGACAGATATTGGATGCAAGAGTGCCTGCTGGGAATACCTCCATAGATAGCATCTTTCTCAGTCTGGCAATCTTTATGAAACATTCCCCAGCCCTACTGCCACTTGGGAACTTAGTTCCCACCTGCTTCTCCTCCACTCCCTCCTCCCAGTCCCTGCTGCTGCCTCACCCATCTGGCAGCCTGCATTCCACAGTTCCTGGGGGTTGTAGTTGGAAGAGTCTGTCCTCAGGCCACTGGGGTACACACGACTTAATTGCCAAGCATTGTGCTGCACAAATTCATTGCCTGTAAAAGGGTGCAGGGAAGGAGATGGAAGTGGCCTTCCCTGGTCCCAACAACCCTGCCTGCTCATTTCACTCTTTTCCCCAACATCTCCTGAGGGTAGCTCCAGAAAGCATCAATGTGCCTCCCTATTCTGTTTTATGCAGACCATCTTCCCCCAGCTTGCTTTCTCTAGAGCCTTGAGCCCACTACTCGTAACTCCTCTCCCCTTACCTGTTCTGAGGAGTTTCTTAGCTCCTTCATCTCTCCTTAGCTCCCTGTCCTCTTTCTTGGGACTTACCTGCCTGCCCACAGGCCTGAATCTACCCATCCCACTTCCCTCCCTGTGCTTCCATTTTGGTCCTGACCAGCCTCCTTGACCAGGCCCCTGGCCTTAGTTTCAGAGAAGGACGATATCTCATAGCAGTGGTAGTGCTCCCGTGAATGAGCGAAGTTGTGGAATGAGACAGTCTTCAAGTAGACAACCAGGTCAGAGAGGGCTGGACACAAGGTGACCTTGGACTTCTGGAGAAGCAAGGTGGAGAAGAAAATGGAATTGAACCCTCAGCAGTCTGAGAGGAAAGAAGCTAATGGCCATCCAACCTAAGCCTCCCCACTACATTCTCCCTCCTGCCTCACCTGCTGGGACAAGAGAAGGGGCTCAGGCTTGGAAATAGAAGCCTGGGCCGTAGTCTGACAACAGATAGGCAGACAAAACGACGGACACGTCACAACCTGGGGGTGGGAATGGGAATAAAGGCAGTCTGCATATACTGCTGGGATCAGTTTCAGCCTCTGGGTTTGGAGGGTCTTCTCTGTGTTACATCCTGGGTAACAGGTTTTTAATTTATTATTATTATTTTTAAACAGAGTTGCCATCCTCCCTACCTCTCTTCTGTTAAATGAACAATAATCTTTGGTCAAGATGTACATGAATTCAGACAGATATATCAAGGTATGCAAATGGTCATGGAAGTCACAGCTGAAAGGACATGAGAGTCCCAGAGTAATATCTTTGGATTTGTCTCCTGAATTCCCATTTCCATCCCTGGACATGGCAGCAGGTTAGACACCACAGCCCCAGAGAGAACAGGATAAGCTAGAATTAGTCATCTGAGTAAGCCAGGCAAGTGCACAAGAGAGAAATGCAGACTTCACACCAGGATCTTGGAGGTCCCACCAATGGCACCCCTCTGCCTCCCTTCCCCATAGGGAGATGGACCACTCTGGCACAGCCTTCTCAGAGCCTTCACCTTCCCCACCTCAAAGCTCTCCCCCTCCTGCTCCTCTTCGGCTATTTCTGGCCCTTCCTCAAACTCACCCTTTCTAAGAAGCTTTCTCTAAGTCTTCCTTAATTGAAGTCACAACAATCATTCCACTAACCCCGCTTACCCAATATAATAATGCTACACATACACACACTCCCTCCAGTGGTTTTCAAACTGGTCTTTAAGAAGACTGAGAAATACAAAGATGTTTCAGGAGTAACCTGGGGGACCCAGGAGAGAGCCAAATGGGTGTTTCAAGTAGGATGGTTCTGCATTTATTTATTTTGTACACTGAGCTTCCGTATGAGATTTTATTTAAAAAAAGAAAAAGATTTCATGGCCCAAAGAAGTTGGAAAGCCACTGCAATATATAGTGATGACATGTATGCATTCTTATGCTTCTTTTATTGGGAGGAAGGGTCATTTTGCATCTTGGCCTTCCACTTTGCCTGGCTCTAGTCTCTTCACAAATGGGCCCTCAGCTTGTGGTGCAGGCTGACCAAATGCCACAGCAGAAAGACCACTCCTGGCCTACCTTCTCCTTTTTGTCCTTACTCGAAGGTCTCAGCTCCTGGAGCTCAGGCTTAGGCTCTGTCTCATACTGGGACTCCAGTACCGATTCTGACTCCAGCTGTCGCTCCAGCTCAGACTCTGGCTCCTCCTCCTCTTCCTCGTCCTTAAGATCCTCCTCAAGCGCATCTAATTTCTTCCCCTTCACCAAGATCTTCCTCCGAAGCTCCTAGGGGACAAAAATAAAGAGGCCTGTCTATCTGTCTGCTCTGGGGCCCTGCTGGGGATCATGCAGTTTCCAGTGTTCTCAAAGGCAGAGGAAGTGAGTGGTCAGAAGTTACCACAGGAAGAGATCAGCACCTTGATACACATAGTAGGAATTCTCTTATTGTTAAGCAAACTTGTAACATCTCTATCTACCTGGGAAAAAAATGTGGATTCCTACCTCACATTTGACACACTAAAAACTCCTCATAGATTAAAGATTTACATGTAAATATAAAGAACATAAAAATGGGAAAAGAAAATACAGAATCTTTTTGAATAATCTTATAGGGGGAACACCTTTAGAAACATGATATGAAAACTCAATTGGGTGTGGCAGCTCACATCTATAATCCTAACACTTTGGGAGGCCAAGGTGGGAGGATCACTTGAGGCCAGGAGTTCAAGACCAGCCTGAGCAACATCACAAGACCCTGTCTCTACAAAAAATAGAAAAATTAGCCAGGCATGGTGGCATACGCCTGTAGCCCCAGCTACTGGGGAAGTTGTGGAAGGAGGATCAGTTGAGCCTGGTAATTTGAGGTTGCAGTGAGCTATGATGATACCACTGCATTCTAGCCCAGGTGACAGAGTGAGACCCTGTTTCAAAAAAACACAACTCAGAAAACATTAAAAAAAATTGACAGACTTGACTACATAAAGCTTAAAAACTTCAGCAAGGCAAAAGATGCTAAAAAGACAAAAGAAAAAATAGGCTGCAAAAATATTTTCCAAAGATTAATATCTTTAACATTTAAAGAATGATTAGTATATATCAATAAAAATGATAAACTCTAATGAAAGTGAGTAAAAATTATAAAATAATTCAAAAGAAGAAAACATGGACTTTTAAAAAAATATAACCTTATTTTTTTCAATGTTTGCCATTATAAATTATCTCACTCCTAGAATTATTTGTGGTCACTCTCTTCTATCGGTTGGAGTGTAATTTGATATTTTTTCCAGAGGGCAAGTTGACAACAAAAACCAAAATTGTCAGAATGCAAACTCTTCAACCCAGCAATTTTGCTTCTAGAATTTCATTTCAAAGAAAGTAAATGGACAAAGCTATATGTACAGATGAAACAACCCAAATGTCTATCAAATAAATAGCTGATTGAATAAATTAAGGCCCATAACATAAAATGGAATAGAGCTGTTAAAAAGAAAATATTATACATGAAAAGACATTCATGATAAATATATGAGACATAAAAGGGATATAGAAGGTGACATCATTCGTGTTTTTTTAAAAATGTGAATATATACAAATATATGTCTATATAAGCATTAAAAGATCTATTTTTTTTAGGCTGGTCAAATGAAAAGATCTATTGATAGCTGTCTGTCATTATGGGAGAGGCTGGGATTATAATGGGGGGGGTGTTTCCCTTTACATTGTTTGTATAGTCTACAACAATTATGAACTATCAGGAAAAAATTAAGATACTTTCATTAAAAAAAGAAATATAAAATAAATAATTGATTTAAGACTTAGAAAACTGTAAATAGGATTCTGTGTTCAATTAGATTTTTTTAAAAATTAAAGTTGTCTCCAAGGATATTAAAGAGTAAAATGATCCATCTGAGGACAGAAAGAAGAGAACAGAGGGGCATGGAGGAAGGGGCCAAGGTGAGGGAATGTGGAGGCCATGATAGAGTCTGAGATGGGGGAACAGGGTCCCTACCTCAGGTGAGGGCAGCTGAGCGGGCAGCAGCCCATGCAAGGTGGTGCTCAGCAGCTGCTCCCCGAGGATCTCAGTCAGATGGTGTGCTATGGTCTCCTGTTGTTCCCAGCTGCAGTGGTTCTCCAGAGACAAGATGACTGGGTAGTCTGATGTCTGGTAGTGAGGGGAGGGGATGCTGGATCCAGAGTTCTAAAGCCCTGTCACCTCCTTCTCCAAACACCTGCTTCCTAGGCCCTCCTATTTACTCACTTAAATGGGTACCCTAATTGCTAAACACCTCCAACCCCATTACAGGGTTCAATGAGAGCTTGCTGGGTCTGAAGCCCACCCAGGGACACTATCCACATCTAAAGGGATATCTACATCTTAGGACACCTAATCTCTTACCTGTGTCAAGTCCAACCCAGGTCCCTCTGGGACCTTTGAGCATTCTGGTTTATGTGTTCACGTTACACTCCTATTATCCTTTGGCCCTACTCACCACTATTTCCTGTCTACCCTCTCCCAGATGGGTGATAGAGCTTAGAAATAATAGTTACCTCTATGACTACTAATTACTCATAACATATCTAACGCTTATTCATAATAATCCTTTAATATTTGCCTGATGCTTTTCAGTTAAGACCTCTTTTACACATATAATGCCATCTGATGTAACCCCCCCCCGCAGGGCCCCTCTACCCTCCTGAGACCCAGAGCCAGTCACTCTTCCCTCAGACCTTCTTGCCTCACCAATGTTCCCATCCTGGGGCTACTACCTGGAAGGCATACTGTGCTACTGTGGCCACAACATCTTTGAATAGGATGCGGGAGGTCAGGGTGTGTCCATGGTAAACGACGGGTTCCCCACTAGGTCCATCCCATACATCCACTTCTACGCAGCGACACCCCTGCTTCAGGGCCCTGCAAGAAACCCAACCCCCAGAGACCAGAGAGGTCAAGATCTGATCTTTCACCTAGGGACCCTCTCCCCACTCTAGAGAGAACTTACCCACTTACTCATCCAGACCCCTTCAAACTACATCTCCATGGAGCCTTCTCTGTCCACTGGGACACTGCTGCAGCTCACACTGATCTCCACCCCATCTCACCCCACCCAACTCAAAATCTCTCCATTATAACACATCACACATTGGCTCATGAAACTTCTGGTGTTCTTGTTTTATATCCCTATATAACACCTGGGTTATTCAAACTCTCAGTAAATTTACACTTTATTTTCTCAGCTAGACCCCCTAAGGTAGATACTATATGTTCCACTCATCTCTGTATCCCTTAAAGCTAGTAGTTCAGTGCTGGCACTACGAAGCTATCTTGACTATTCAATCTAATCCATCATTAATCCCAATAAAAGCAGCTACCACTTATTAGCTATTCATGCATGGATTACCTCCTTGGATCTTTACAACAACCCAGATGCTGTTATCATCCCTATTTCATAGATGGGAAAACTGAGGCATAGAGAGGTTAAATACTTAGCCCCAGAGTACCAAGTGAGGGAACTAGGATTTGACCTCAGATAGTCTGACTCCAGAACCTATGTTTTTAACTCCTATGCTCTACTGCCTTCCATTTAACATTCACTATTTATTCATTATAAATCTGTCAGGGCCTCTGAGTTTCAAGACAGTTTCATAGCTTGCAAAAGAGAGAGAAGTTCCATTTACCCACAGAGTTTCATTGCCATTTTCCTATCAGTCTTCGATATCTCCTCCAAGTGCCTCAGGTATCCAGGGACCCTCAGCCACTACCCACCCCCCACAACACCTTCTCAATCTGATATACTCTGACAGCGCCCTTCAGTTTCCCACAGATGATCTCTGTCACGATCTGGACCCACGTCTCCCCCCACTGCACCATATATATCCCTCGACGCTGCTCTGGCCACAAAGCTGGTCTCTCATTAGGTAGGTGTTGTGCGAGGAGTTGATAAAGTAGTGGCTCAGGGGTTGAGTCATATCCTGGTAGATGGGGAGGCAGGCTGGGTTGAAGATGTCTCCGTCCTTTGAGCAGAGGTAGCTGAGGAAGCCATCCACGCTCAGCACATGCCGCAGTTTGCCTAGGGTGTGGAGTGGGGAACACTAGAGTGAGAAGCTCTGAGTAGGAACATCTTGGTACAGCTACAGCCCATCCTCCACCCCTCCCCCTCCAGGGTCCTGCCTTTCCATTCCCAGCCTTCAGAAGCCAAACTTGCTCCACCCAGTGTTTATCAATTCAATCATTCCAACCCTCAGAGAATATTAAAGAGAATCATTAAGATAATTAGATTTGGAAGCTACTGGGAACCAAACAAAAAATCATTGGAACTTTCTACAATGTTCTATTCTGCAATGTCAGATATGGTAGCCTCAGCTACATGTGGCTATTGAGCACTTTAAATGTGGCTTGTTATGACTGAGGAACTGAATTTTAAATTTTATTTGATTTTAGTTAATTTAAATTTAAATAGCCACAATGGAGCTCACAGTTACCATAAGGGGACATCACAGTATCCAAAGGGCTAATTTTATAGATGGGGAAACTGTTAAAAACTTGTCAGTGACACAGCCAAGGTACCTATGTTTTCTTCATTGGGCTGTGTAGTTGCCACTAACTATGACCTGAGGTTTTTTCCACCCATATAGCTCCCATGTGAAGTTTTGAGGAGCATTTGTCAACTTCCCCTTAGACTACACTCTCGTTGAGGGAAGGGCCCTGTTACTTCTTCTGTAGCTCTTACCTATCTCAGCCTGGGCTTTATATAATAACAACAATGATGACTAATAGTAATTGAATATTTACTCTATGCCAAGGACATTATATGAAGCATCTCACTAATGCGCTCACTAACATCATGAGGTAAATATAATCCAACATGAGAGGTTAGGTAACTTGCCCCAGGTCACATAACTAGAAATTGGAGAAGCTGGGATTTGAACCCAGGCAGCCAACTGTCAGAGCCACGCCCTGCACCACTGGACTGTGCAGTCTCACCCAGGGTTATGTTGCTGCAGGGAGGCTTGAGTGGGGGAACAACTTGACTTTCATGCCCAGCTTCCTAGCTCCAGGTTTCACAAGGCCTGGAGATGGTGAAGAATGACAGGAAGTTGGGCAGGAAGTTTCATTTTTGACAGTTATAACTCAAATTGCTCAGGTAAATCCATAGTTGCCAGATACTTTTTATGTGCATTATTTCATTTGATCACCAGTTATTTACAAATGAGAAAATTGAATCACAGAGAAGTTAAGTGACTTTCCCAAGGTCACTCAGTCAATGAGAAGCACAGCAGGGACTTGAGCCCAGGTTTTTTGACTGATATACTACATTCTACAGTCAGAGTGTAGTATCTGATTGTCAAGTGCAAGGGGAGGGAAAACCAAGAGGGGTGGGGGGTAGAATAAATGTAACTGATGTATAACTGGCTCCTGCACTAGGAACAGAAGATCCTATGTCTGCACCCTCTTCAATTTCATTTTCTGAAATGATTGCTTTACAGACTCCATTATTTTCTGAACACCCACGCAAATCTGGAATCACTGATTCTATATTTTCTCTTGGACTCTTAAGTTCATGGGGGCAGCGTCCTCGTCTGACCTAGGCATTGCTGTATCTCTGTGCCTAACATAGGACCTGATATATTACAGGTAGTACTCAATAAGCCTTGGCCGAAGTAGTAAATGAATGAATGAATGAAAGGGAGTGGGAGTCGAGGCCCAGGAAACCTGGATTGCTTGTCCAGCTCTCAATCATCCCATGTCTTACCCTCATTCTCAAGGGAGGTACCAGGTAAGAATCAGATGACCTGGGTTTGAATCCCAATTCCTGTTTCATTAGCTATTGGCTTTGAGCAAGTCATTTAATCTTTCTAAACCCAGGTTTCCTCTTTTATACAATTGACTTAATAACAGAAGTCATTTCAACAGATCACTGTATTAGAAAAGGCATGTAGAGATATTAGTGCATTATGGGATACTTAGCAAAGGTCCAATAAAGATTATTGCTGTTGATTTACAAGGTTTTAGTGAAGATTAAATGAAGTGAGGAATGTGAAAGTGTCTTATAAATCATTTATTATTAATGTAAATTTCTCACACTCTGAAGGGAATAGAGGGCAAGAAATGAGCTTACAGAAAGGGCAAAGGGAGGAGGGTTTGGGGACCAAGAGGGCATATTTTAGCTGCACTTGTTAAAACCTAAGTAATTGGCCTCCTCATCATCCCCCCAGCCAGGGGCTGACTAGCTTTTGGCTCAGGGCCTTAGAAATTTAAAAACCTCTTGGAGAATTTGAAGAAAGCCCAGGAAAGAGTACAGAGCCTGCATTTAAAGGGACAGCAAACAGGAGCCATGAAGAAGAACCAGAGGAAAAGGGATCATTTGCACTAAAGAAGAGGCCAAAGCAAGAAGAACAAGGGTTTTCCATTTCCATTGAGGATGAAGTTAATATCAGGAAGAACTTCCTGAAAGTAAAGGATATGAAACATAAGCATAGCAGAGGAAAGGAAACCTGTGGAATCTTCTTCCTCCTGAGAGATGTAGCATTACAGAGGAGACCTCTGTCTTGTCCAGGCAGGCAATGGCTGTTGTATTTCAGAAGGAGTGGCTAAATGAGATAATTGGGCAGGGAGCCAGGGAATGGGGGGACTCATCCTCCCCCAACACCCATGTCTGATGCCTCTCCATCTGGCTGCTCTTACCGCTGTCTGAAGGTTCATAGCGGTCGATGAGTTCCAGAGCAAGCTCAGGGGCACAGTCTTGTTCTTTCTGCTCCTCTTGGAGGAAATCCAAAAATTCCAGCAAGGTCAGCTTCTGCCCATCAGCTGAAAAGCTTTCAAATAGTTCCTGCACCTCATCACGCTTAGTCAATGCCTTATAGAACTGCACAAATTCTTCTCCCTCTAGAGTCCCAGACTGGGATGTGTCTGCTGCCTGCAAGAGAGGGTTTAGGGAAAGTGGATGAACCCTTTAACGGGAAATTTTATGACCTGGACTTGCCCTGTGAGAATAATCTTACTGACAGACATACTTCCATAAAACATGCTTCCATAAAACTCCCATAGAACTCCCGATATTTAGTGTTCATAGAAGAAATCACTTCAGTAAGTAAAAAGCAAAATTTAGCATGCCATTTGCTACTAGAGAAAATTTTCAACTAGAAAGAGTTAAATCTCCCAAAGGTCCCTAAAAGGTCAAAAGACTCCTCCTCCTATTTGCTCACATTCCAACTGGGGCTTTCCATTGCTCCGTGTACCTGCGAAATTCTGGCCATGGACAGAGAGGTCCTTGAGGTACAACATAACACATTGTTATTTACATTTCATAGAATTATGAATCATCTCTCCTACAAGACTGAAGGGCAAGAATCATGTCCTATACTTCCCATTGAGCCTGGCATGATGCTAGGGCACATAGTAGAGATTCAACAATTGAGTGTAGCTGATCAGGGTCAGAGGACTTATAGCCAAGGGAAAATGTGGCCTGGCTGGCCCCTGCAAATAGTTCCCCAGTAGACTTACCTGGAAAAGATTGAAGGCATATTCTTGGTCCATTTCCACATTCATCAAGTGCAGTAACCGCTGAACTTCTTGGAAAGTCATCCGACCATCCTGGTTTTTGTCTCCACGCTGGAACCAGTCACTCAGCCATCCAGGTCTGAGTTAAGGCAAAAAGCACCATATGTGTGTGTTTGTGTGTGCATGTTAATCCATTGACATCTCTCCCTTGTCTTTGTGGCCAGTTTCTCCCTAGTGCAAATCCATTTTCCATATAGCTTCTAGAATAATCTCTCCAGAGCACCAATCTATCTTTCGTCACTGCATGGCTCAGGTGCCTGCAGAGACCTCCCTGTGGCCTGCAGAAAGAAATTCATATTCCTTAACATAGAAGTTAAGATCTTGGGCCCGGCACGATGGCTCACACCTGCACTCTGGGAGGCTAAGGTGGGAGGATCACTTGAGCTCAAGAATTCAAGAGCAGCCTGAGGAACAGTGAGACCCCCATCTCTACTAAAAATAGAAAAGTTAGCTAGGCATGGTGAGGCACGCCTGTGGTCCTAGCTACCCAGGCTAAGGCAGAAAGATCACTTGAGCTCAGGAGTCTGAGGTTGTGGTGAGTTGTGATGACACCACTGCACTCTAGCCCAGGCAACAAAAGCAAGACTCTGTCTCAAAAAAAAAAAAAGAAGTTAAGATCTTCTTTGTCCCTGTGATCTGGGCCCAACCCAACCTCTCAATACATCTCTGTCCTCCTTGCACTTAGCCAGACTCAGCAACTCCCTGTTCTCTGATGTCCCAACTCTCTCTTTCTCTCCTGCTCTTCAGTTGCTCTCTGGGCCTTTACTCATGCTGTTCCCTTAGACTGGAGTGCCTTTCTCTCCTCCTCTCTTCATGCTCATATTCTACTCATTTTCAAGGTCCAGCTCACACGCTATTTCTTCCCTGAAGCTTTTTCAGAACTCTCTCAGGTAGAATTGAATATCCTTCCTTTAAATACTCACAAATCATATAAGTACTTTATCACTTCTGTGGCACTTAGATTATTTACACAATTCCATCGTTTCTACTAACTAAAGCAATATCTGAGTCTCATTAATCTTTGTATTCCTATAGCTTGGCATAGTGCCTGTTACATTCAGCTTAATAGGTGGTAAATGAATGAATAAACAAACAAACTGGCATATAAACCAGGAAACTTGAAGTGAATCTATGCCACAAGCTTTCTAAGGGGTTGCTTCTCACCCCTGTGGTAGTTAATGACACTGAGATCTGTTCGGCTCTCAGGAGCAGCACCTTGTTTGCTCCTCTGCCTCTCCTTGGCTCTTCCTTCAATCTTGGGTGTCCTGATTCAGGCCCAAACTCTGCTTGGCTATGTCTTTACCATCCCTAGCATCCGTTCCTCCCTCAGTATCTTCAGCCTCACATTGGCCTGCGCTGTCCTCGCCCTTGCTGGCATATGGACCCTTGGGCCTCTCTAACCCCACACCCCTTCCCACTTTCCCTAGACCTGCAGCATCTGGCTCCTTCAGTGTCCCCCACCTCCCGCCCCTACTCTGACTCTATCCTGCTGATACTGGTCCAGCTGTTCCTGTTGGTCCATGCTGGTGACGAGGTCCACCAACAGCTGGAGCCCTTGCATCCAGATCTGGGCCTCCTCAACACTGTTGGCCACCAGGTCCAGGTTGGAGCGGCGGCCATGGAAGACAACGGTGAAGCCCTGCTCCAGCGGGAACTCCTCTGCCAGGTTGCGCAGCAACTCAGAATCGTGGCCCTTACGCACTGTCTCCACATCAGAGATTGAGACTGCCAGAGAATAAGCAGGTGGAAGCACTAAGGAAAGGAGTCCAACAAATTATAGGGGCTAAGGGTCAAGGACTAGCACCCTCTTCTCTATGAAGCCACAGAAAGGAGGACCCCCAGGCTCTGCAGGCTGAATCCCAAAAAGCATTAGTACGGAGAGAGACAGACCCCTGAGATTCATGAGTCCATGCAAGTCATTGATGTTTGCGTGGGTAGCATGGCAAGGGGCCTAAGCTGGGAGTGGCAAGACCTGGCTTCCAGCCACCAGCTGGCAGTGTGACACAGACCAAAGCAACTTAACCCCTCAGTGTCCTCATCTTAAATAATGGATGGTCCCCTTCCATGGCCAGTCCTGATGGTGATCACAGGAGGACTGGTGGGGATGACAAATGGAAACATATTTGAAGGGTAGAAGCAGTTACAACAAAGCATTATATTTATATGCCCTAGTTCAGTTTTTCCATTCAAGGTTTGAGGGCTTCCTCTTTCTAGATGTTTAAGAGGGAGCCAGAGAAATACTTCCAGCCCCTTACCTCAGCTGGGGGTGGTGTGGATCATGAGCTTTGATTATGTCTCTAAAGCAGACTCTCTTAGATGTGTCCTGTGATCAAATTTTTAGAGGTATCATAAAGAGTTTGGCCTATAGGATGCACACTGTTATGATACATTTTTGTTATTTAAAAATATTTGTCATAATGGCTAACATTTATTAAATGCATCCTGGTTTCAGATCCCATGCTAAGTGCTTTACATGTTAATTCATTGAGTCCCTGTAACCTACTAGGCAGGTACTATTTAATCCCCGTTTTACAGATGAGGAGACTGAAGCTTAGTTTAATTACTTAACTTGCCTGAAGCCACCCAGCTACAAAGTGGCAGAGCCAGGGCTTTAATTCAGCCAGGCTGATGCCTGAGATCATGCTCTTATAATAATAATAATAGTAATAATAAGATATAAACTTATGATTTATTGAAACTTACTATGTGCTAGGACTCTTATGAGCCCTATATAAGCAAAAAGTAATTTAATCCTCATAACACCTTATAAGGCAAGCGCCGTTATGATCTCCTTTTACAGGCTCAGACATAGCCACAGTGGGACAGCACAAGGGCAAACTATTGTAGGACCCTGGTCCCTCCCCTTCCCTCAGGCTGCAGGGCCCTATCCACCCATGTGCCCAACCCTAGCTATCCAGGTCACTCACAGCTGGGCTTGGCCCTGCCCTTGGCCTGCCGCTCATGCCAGACTGTCATGCCGTCATTCTGAAGCCTGAAGTATCTTAGCTTCTTCCAGGTTTTGGACTTCACCTTGTACATCAGCATGCCTTCCTGCATCAGCAGCAGGTCCTGATGAGTGGTCAGCTCTGAGCCAGGAAAAGCAGGTGCTAGGTAGCCAGCAGGGAGGGTAGAGGGCCCAGGAGGAGCTCTGGAACAGGGGTCCAGACTCCTCCCCTTCCCTGGGCTGTCCCCCAAGCCCTCTTCCCCTGCGAGGGTAACTCACGGTCTTGCAGCAGGGATGCCATCACCCACTGTTCCACCAGTTGGTGCCAGAGTCACCTAAAGGAGCAAGGAGGAACAAAGGGCTTCGGGTCAATCTTGAGATCAAGGGAGTAAGGAAAGGAAACTAGTGTTTCCTGGGTGCCCACTATGTGTCAGACACTTCATCTACATAGTCTCTAGCTATTTTTTCTTCTAATTTGAGTTTGATGACTCTGAGGCTTAGATAGACTAAGGAACCTCCCTCAAATCACATGGGATCTGAATTTAACCCCAGATACAGTTGATCCCACAGCCTCTGTTGTTTCCCATGGCTATCTCTGGAGAGGGCTAAACCAGGGCAGCTGTCAAACACCCTCTTCCTACCAAATACCCCACAATTTACTAAGTAACCTCATGCCACTCTTTGACTACTCCCCATGCCCTCATTATTAGGAACCACCGTCTTGCTGGCTGCCCCCTTTCAGAACCTGGAATCTCTCCATACCCTAGCCTTCTCTTTTCTAGGCAGAATCATCCCACCTTTCCTATTCTGGGAGCCCTTGCCATACTCCCATGTAGATTGTCCATCTCCTGATGGGCTAGAGCAGAGTGTTTTTTTTTTGTCTCTTCTGTAACACTCAGTTGTCTTTCACCTTCACTTGGTATAAAGCATATTTTATACTCTTTTTCATAGCAGTTATTCTCACAGTTGTAATGGACCAAACAAGTTACACAAGTCTTAGAACAGCATTTTCAAATTTTCCCTACCTACTAAAAAAGGGTACCTCCTTTAAGATATATGCTAACCAATTTAGGACCTAGTTAAGTTGTCCTAGTAGCTAATAACAAACTTCCCTTGAAAAGAACTAGATTTGATATGTGGCCACAGTGATTCTAGCTCTCCCCCTACAGAAATACTCAACCCTTGACTGGATCAAACTGACAAAACTCATGAAACATAAAGCCCTATGCTTTGTGTGTGTGTGTGTGTGTGTGTGTGTGTGTGTGTGTGTATTTTTTTTTGAGACAGAGTCTTGCTGCCATGCAGGCTGGAGTGCAGTGGTGTGATCACAGCTCATTGCAACCTTTAGCTCCTAACCTAAGCTCAAGTGATCCTCCTGGTTCAGCCTCCCAAGTAGCTAAGACTACAGGTGCATGCCACCACACTTGGCTAATTTTTTTTTTTTTTTTTTTTTTTTTTTTTTAGTAGAGACAGGGTTTCCCTCTGTTGCCCAGGCTGGTCTTGAACTCCTGGACTTTAAGTGATTCTGCCACCTCTTCCTCCCAAAGCACTGGGATCATAGGTGTGAGCCACTGCACCTGGCCAAGCTCTGTTCTTTTGCATAAGCAACGAACACACACTTGAATAGAAATATGTTATGTTTCTTAATTTAAAAGTTTAAAATTTTGACAGTGGTGAGCATTTAAAACAGCTAAAAAAATCCATAAAGCGATCATTCAGTTAGTGTTCCATTAATAAATACACCGTGCAATTCAACTCCCTATATTTTACAGATAAAAAACCAGAAGTCCAGAAATATGATGTGACTTGTCTGAGGTCACATAGCATATTAGTGCCCTATCTCTCTTCAGTGGAAAGACCCTATAAAGTTATCTAAGAAAGACTGAGACTTCAAGGAGAATGTGTGGGTCACTGAAAATGTAGCTTCCCTGAATACAGGACCTAGAGTAGGCTTTCTAAACGGGTAGCAGTGTGCAGGTACCCAGAACGAGAGGGGAAGATTGGGAAGCAGTCTCTCAGGAGAGAAATAGTTCAAGGAGGAAAAGAATATTTCTGCCCAGGAGAGACCAGAAGAAACCTCTGGATGGAGGAAGGGACCTAAAGTGCTTCCCGAGAAACAGGAGAGTCTCTTATGAGGTTTGCAGAAGCTTTATGACTGAAGTAGAAAGTAATAGGTCTCTCGGGCTGGGCGCGGTGGCTCACGTCTGTAATCCCAGCACTTTGGGAGGCCGAGGCGGGCAGATTGTTTGAGCTCAGGAGTTCGAGACCAGCCTGAGCAAGAGCGAGACCCCATCTCTATTAAAAATAAAAAGAAATTAATTGTACAACTAAAAATATATAGAAAAAATTAGCCGGGCATGGTGGTGCATGCCTGTAGTCCCAGCTACTCGGGAGGCTGAGGCAGAAGGATTGCTTGAGCCCAGGAGTTTGAGGTTGCTGTGAGGTAGGATGACGCCACGGCACTCTAGCCCAGGCAACACAGTGAGACTCTGTCTCAAAAAAAAAAAAAAAAAAAAAAAAAAAGAAAGTAATAGGTCTCTCTTAAATTTCTTATCTCCTCGAACTATAGGGGAGTGAGGTTGGCCTGGGGCTGAAGTCTATCCTTGCTAACACCCTGCCTTATCTCCTCTCTGAACTTCAGCTCCTATCTCTGGGGCATAGGGACTCTGGGTTAGGGTGAGCTTTGGGTCTGTAAGAAGATGGAATTACCTTCCCTGACCCCTGTGCTTCTCACAATGATGTCCTAAAACATGGGAAACCTGAGAACAGAGCCCAAGTACCTGAACACCCCTATTTTGGAGACTCTTTCCTCGCAAACCAGTCTTAGAAAATTATTTTTTCCTCCTTTGTGCAAGTCTTCCAACCCCAGGCATAGCTTTGTTCTTCTACTTCTGCTCCCATTCATGAATCACTATTTAAAACCTGTATCCAGGCCGGGCGCAGTGACTCACACCTGTAATCCTAGCACTCTTGGAGGCCGAGGTGGTAGGATCTCTTGAGCTCAGGAGTTCGAGACCAGCCTGAGCAAGAGTGAGACCCCGTCTTTACTAAAAATAAAAAAAATTAACTGGGTGTGGTGGCACATGCCTGTAGTCCCAGTTACTTGGGAGGTTGAGGCAGGAGGATCGCTTGAGCCCAGGAGTTTGAGGTTGCCGTAAGCTTGGCTGACACCATGGCACTCTAGCCCGGGCAACAGAGTGAGAGATCCTGTCTCCAAAAAAAAAAAAAAAAAAAAAAAAAAAAAAAAAAAAAAAAAAAAAAAAGAAAGAAAGAAAGAAAAAAAAAAAAACCGGTATCCAGAAACCGGTATCCAGGTGACATGTGGCCACCATAAGGGTGCCAGTTTCAATTCAGGGAGCCACTGAATATCAGAGCTGGACTTCATTTTACAGAGAAGGAACCTGAGGACTAGAAAGATTAGGTGAACTGCCAAAGTCACTTAATGAGTGACAGAAGTAGAACTAGAACCCAGGTCTCCATACAACCAACTCAGGGATCTTGTCAAGACTTTGCCCTTAGAAAGAGTCTGAAGCAGGTTGAAGCAAGGCTAGGAATCAATGAGGGACATTGGCATTTTGTCTCACTCCTCCATCATTTTTGTTCCCTCTGTATTCCACTGAATAACCTTTCTTTTCTTTCTTCCCATTTTCTTTCCTTTCCTCAACCCATGCCTCGCTCAGTCCTTTTCCTTTCTCCTCAGCTCACGCTTCTCTCTTTTGATTCTCTCTGTTTTCCTATTTGCTCACTTAAGTCAGCCTCTCCTCTTCTCCTCATCCCTTCTCCCCATCACCTCTTCCTGTACGTTCCTTCTTTTGTCTCCACTAATTCCCAATAGCTCTGATTCTCATCCCCTTTGAGGATTTTGAGACTGTGGTCCAAGAGGAGGACATTTGGGTTCAGATACTCATCAGCCTGTCCCTCTGCTGTATCCTAGGAGATTGATCAAAAAAACTGCCTAGAGAATGCGAGCTAGAACATAGGTATTCTAGGTCTTGGTGTTTCCCCTGGTGTCTGAAGGTAGGTTGGGAAGGATGGTGACAGGTGATGCAGATGCAGTGAAGAGGGAAGGAGCAAAGGGTTTGAGGGGGCAGGCACCGTCAAAGGCACAGACGATGTCTGAGAGTAAGGGAGCTTAGATCTTAAATATGACTTTCTAGACACATATATGGAGATCTTCAAGGATACAGATTACTTCTCTCATATAGGTGGGAAAACAGAGACACAAAATACGGTGGGAAGTAGCCCAGGGCTGCTGATTTGGTCCTCAGCTTCTGAGTGGCTTCACATCACCTAGAGATGGACTTTGGCAGAGTCACCAACGGCACCAATGAGATTACAGTGGGATTCACAATGTCTCAGGTCTCTTGGAGGGGCAGGAAGAAAGAGAATCATTTTGTCTATTCCCTTGCTTTGGAGAAGGATGACGGCTAACCTGGTTCATATAAAGAAGACGGAATGCTCTGTTTGAGGTCATAGCCCTCAGAATGTTAGAGCTTGAAAGTTCTATTATAACACATCTAATCCATAGGTTCCCAACTACATCAATATCCCCTGGAGAATGTCTTAAAATGTGAATTCTTTAGCTCTACCCCAAATCTACTAGATCAGAATTTCTAAGGATAGGCTTCACGAATATATTTAATAAGCACATCTGGTACATGAGAAGGTCTGGGAAACCCTAAACTCTCTCCTATCACAGATCAGGAAGTCGTGGTTCGAAAGACCCATAGCTAGCTAATGGCAGAGGCAGGACTGGAAGCAAGTGTTCTTTCCAGCATAGCACTCTGTGGACCAAGAAATTGCTCAGGCCCATTGAGCAGGCAAAGAACGAGGCATAAAACTCAAACCCTGACTCTTTCCAAGGAAGTCTCATAATTTTTTCTCTGTTATCATAGTGTTTCTGACTCCCCATGGATTTTGGTCAACCCTCATTTTGCAAGCCTCAACAATCTGTTAATGAATCTAAGCTAAAGCTTGGCTACTTCGATTCTTTCTCTTCTCTTACTGGGGATGGAGCTCACCTCTGAGGCGTAGCAGATTCACTGCTGGCTCTGCACAGCTAAGAGGTTCCTCATATACAGGGGTAACTGACACAGCCAGGAGTAAAACTGTAAGAATCGAAGAGGATAAACCAGAGAGAACCAGGTCAGAACCCTGTAGAGCTGTTGGGGTAGGTAAAGAAGTCTAGGAAACAATTTAATCGGGGTGGATAAATATCTGGAGGGCAGAATTAGGGACTCAGACAAGACAGAGCTTAGAGCAGAGGCGGGTCAGAGCGTCCAGGCCCTTACCGTGGGCAGGATAGCAGAATTGTAGTCCTGTGTCTGTGAGCTCTGCAATGGTCTCCGCTGTGGATGAGGAACCTCAGCCTGGCTTCTTTTCTCCTTTGTTTCTCTTGTACTCGCTTGCTTCCTTCCCTATTCCACTGCAGTTTGCTGCTGTGACTGGCAGAGTTAGAGCCAGAGGGAAGGAGTGGGGTGGACAGAGGTGTGAGCTCTCTCCTTAGTCCAGCCCATCCAACTCTTAAAGGCCCAGGACACTGGTCAAAGTGAGGGAGTAGTGGGGGTGGGGTGGGGGAAAAGGATTAAGGGAACCAGGGAGGTGGAGCCTGGCTGTCCATTTTTATGCCAGTCCTCATCGACCTCAATCCCGCAGTAGCTCTCAAAGTGAAACCTAAGGAGTGTCTGAGTTGCAGTGCTCTGTGAATCATGGCTTTTCATTCTGCTCTGTCTCTACATATAATCCGGCTGTCTTTGCCCTTATTTCATCTGGCTCCTTTCCATAGTATCTGTTTCCATCTGCCTGCTCCTGTGTCTTCTGAATCCTGCCTTGCAGGGCACTGTCTAGCTCTGTCACACAGGAAAAGGAAGCAATAGGATGGGAAAGCAGGAACATGAGAAAGGGAGGAGAAGACTAATCTTAGAGAGTAGACGGTCAGGTTGGTTAGTATCTATGTATATTTTAGGCCCTTGCTAAATATTGAAAGAATGCATATATGAATGTGTGAAACAATTCATTTCTTTTCTTACATTCATTCATTCCTTCTGCAAACATTTGTTCTGCACATCCAGTATGCCAGGACATACATGCATGTTTATAAAGTGTGTGTAGAGATGAAGCAGACTCATGACATGTAAGAATCCAGAGCAGAGAGAGGAGCACAAGACTGGAAAGACAATCACTAGGAAAGGAAGGTAATGAGCTCCTTACAAGGATGAATGAATAGGCACCTGAAACAGGAACGAAGCCTGAGGAAAGAGGTTCACATTAGGAGAGAAATAGGGGGTTGTAAAGGGCTTTGTTATGACCCCATACTTCACAGTGAGAAACTGAAGCCAAGGGAGGTTTAGGCAATGTCTTGGACTTACAAGTGTCAGCAGCAGAGACAACCAGCCCCTTGCACACTCCCAAGCACTATGATCTGGGATCTATCTACTTTTGTTCTGCCTTGGGAAGACTGTGGGGTGTGACTCTTTCTGGACCAGTGGATGGCAGTTAAGGCAGTTGAGGGCATGGGACACAGCCCTGTACCTGGATTTCTGTGGGATCCTTTTCCAGTGAGGTGTATCTTAATCATAGGCACAGAGGGAACTGTGTGAAATGGTGTGATTTTAAGTGTGCTGAGATCTAGCTGCCTCTCGTGGTTACCCCAAACACTCCTTAGCTGCCTAATATTGTATCATTAGTGATTATTTATAGCTAAACCCTTAGCTGCCTAATATTGTATCATTAGTGATTATTTATAGCTAAACCCTTTTAGTCCCATTAAAATAAAATCCTCCTAAGTGATTAAAAGTCCAGATAGTGGTTACTTTGGGAAGGAGGGAGGAATTGTGATAAGATGGGGCACACAGCTGGTTTCTGGAATAGCTGGCCAAGTGCTCTTTCTAGTCCTGAGTGCTAACAAGGGTCTTCATTTTATAATTTCTTTTTTTTTTTTTTTTTTTTTTTTTTGAGGCAGAGTCTCACTCTCTTGCCTGGGGCGAGTGCCGTGGCGTCAGCCTAGCTCACAGCAACCTCAAACTCCTGGGCTCGAGCGATCCTACTGTCTCAGCCTCTCGAGTAGCTGGGACTACAGGCATGCGCCACCATACCCGGCTAATTTTTTCTATACATATTTTTAGCTG
>RJWJ010009748.1:8459-49171 GCA_004363605.1 Indri indri | reverse complement strand
CAGGCATGTGCCACCATGCCCAGCTAATTTTTTCTCTATATATATTTTTAGCTGTCCAATTAATTTTCTTTCTATTTTTGGTAGAGATGGGGTCTCGCTCTTGCTCAGGCTGGTCTCGAACTCCTGAGCTCAGAACGATCCGCCCACCTCGGCCTCCCAGAGTGCTAGGATTACAGGCTTGAGCCACCGCGCCCGGCCCCCAACATCCTTTTTTTAAATAGAAGAACTCCCGTTAGCATTTCTTGTAGGACACAGGTCTAGTGTTGATGAAATCCCTCAGCTTTTGTTTGTCTGGGAAAGTTTTTATTTCTCCTTCATGTTTGAAGGATATTTTTGCAGAATATAATATTCTAGGATGAAAGTCTTTTTTTCCATTAGCACTTTGGTTATTTTATGTTTTTTAATTTTAATTTTTTGTAGAGATGAGGTCTTGCTATATTGCCCAGGCTGGTCTTGAACTCCTGGCCTCGAGAGATCCTCCTGCCTTGGTCTCCCAAAGTGCTAGGATTACAGGCATGAGGCACTATACCCGGACTCTTTCAGCACTTTGAATATGTCATGTCATTCTCACCTGGCCTTTGAGGTTGCCACTGAGAAGTTTGCTGCCAGGCATATTGGATGTCCTTCGTATGTTGTTGCCTTTGTCTTGCTGCTCTAAGGATCCTTTCTTTATCCGTGCCATGTGGCAGTTTGATTATTAAGTGCCTTGAGGGAGTCTTATTTGGGTTAAATCATCCTGGTGTTCTATGACCTATCTGAATATTGACGTCTTTCTCTAGGTTTGGAAAGTTCTCTATTATTATTTCTTTGAATAAACTTTCTACCCCAATCTCTTTCTCTGCCTCCTCTTTAAGGCCAATAACTCTTAGATATGCCCATTTGAGGCTATTTTCTTGGTCTTGTAGGCATGCTTCATTCTTTTTTATTCTTTTTTTCTCTTCTGACTATGTAATTTTATTTAGCCCATCTTCAAGCTCACTAATTCTTTCTTCCGCTTGGTCAATTCTGCTGTTGAGAGACTCTGATTCATTTCTCAGTTTGTCAGTTGAATTTTTCAGCTCCAGAATTTCTACTTGATTTTTTCATTATTCCAATCTGTTTGTTAAATTTCTCTCATAGGCTCTTGAATTCCTTCTCTGTGTTGTATTGAAGTTCACTGATCTTCCTCAAAACAGCTATTTTGAATTCTCTGTCTGAAAGGTCATATGTCTCCATCACTCCAGGACTGGTCACTGTGCCTTATTTAGTTCATTTGCTGAGATCATGTTTTCCTGTATTTTTTTTTTAATTTCAGAATATTACAGGGGTACATATGTTTTGGTTACATAATTTGCTTTTGTACAGTTTGAGTCAAAGTTAAAAGTGTGCTCTTCACCCAGATAGTGTGCATTGTACTCATTAGGTATGAATTTACCCAACCTCTCTTCCCCTGCTTCTTCCTGGATGTTCTTGATGCTTACAGATGTTCGTCGATGTCTGGACATTAGAGTTAGGTATTTATTCTAATTGTCATATCCTGGGCTTGTTTTTACATGTCCTCCTTGAGACGGCTTTCCAGGTATTTGGAGGAAATTGAGTGTTGTGATCTAAGCCTTTGGTCACTGCAGCTGTATCAGCACTAGGGGGTGCCCCAAGCCCAGTAATGCTGTGACTCTTGCAGATTTCTGGTGGTACCATCTTGGTGGGCTTGGGTAAACTATGGGAGAATTCCCTGGATTCCCAGGCAAAGTCTCTCACTTCCCTCACTTTCCCTCAGACAGGAGGTGTCTCACTCTCTGTGCAGGGCTGCCTGGAGTTGGGGGAGGAGTGATATGAAGACTCCCTTGTGGCCACCACAGTTGGGGCTTTACTAGGTCACACAGTCTTACTGAAGGCCCCGGGTGACTACCACCTGGCTACTGCTGATGTTTATTCAAGGCCCAAGGGCTCTTTAGTCAGCTGGTGGTGAATCCTGCCAGGACTGGGTCCTTCAGGGCAGTAGGTTTCCCTCTGGCCCAGGGTAGGTCTAGAAATGCCATCCAAGAGCTAAGGCCTAGAATTGGGGGCTTCAGGAGTTTGCCTGGTACTTTGTGTTACTGTGGCTGAGCCGATACCCAGGTTGTGAGACAAAGTCCTCTGTACTCTTCCCTTTTCCTTCTCCAAGAAGAAGGAGTCTCTCTGAGCTGCATTGCCTGAAGTTGGGGGAGGGGTGACACAGGCACTCTCGTGGCCGCCACAGCTGCTGTCCCAGAGGGTCACATGCACCCCAAGTCCACTGGCTCTGAGTCCTGTGCAGAACTAAGACTTGCCTAAAGATTGCAGCCCTTGTGACCTGACTACCTTTCAAATTTATTCTGGACCCTAGGCCACTGTAGTCAGCCAGTGCTGGTGCTAGCTGGAACTCCGGTTCCTACTGCTGGGGCAGGGGAGTCCTCTCTGGCCAGGGCTGGTCTAATGCTCTCTCCATGGGCCTGGCAAAATTCTGCCCTGTGTTGTGTTCCCCTGTGACAGGGCGGCCCTAAGTTCCAATGCAAAGTCCCACAATCACTTCGCTCTCCCACCACCAAGCACACAGATTCTCTCTCCACCTGGCCCTGGGGTGGCACTGCTAGGGGATAGGGAGGGGTGTCGTAGGCAATGTACACTGTCTTTCCTATGCCCTTTGGTGCCTCTTCCCTGAATACGATGCTAGACCAGGTACTATGATCACTCACCTGATTTTTGGTTCTTATGAAGGTGCTTCCTTTCTTTTTTTTTTTTTTTTTTTTTGAAGACACTATCAATTGCATTTTGTGCTGATGAAGGTACTTTCTTGCATGGATAGTCGTTCAATTTGGTGTTTTTTGTCAGGAATGCAGGGTTTTATTTGGCCATCTTGCTCTCCATCTACTCCCTGCCTTTGCGTCTTTATAACCCAAAGACTCTCTCCTTTGCTCCAAAAATGTACTGCCCCTACGTGTTTGAATTACGTGTGTACTTCTGTGGATATTTCCTCCATGCCTGCTTCTCCAGACCACATAATGTCCAGGAGGGCTTCCGCTAAGAGCCTTGCTTACCTCAGTTCCCACAACGCCCTTTGCAAACAAATGACATTGCCTTTGAATGGCAGGCTGAGCCTTTTACCTTTAGAAAGTGATGTCCCCTGGAATCCCCCGTATTTTCTGAGCTCTAATATAAGAAGGGTCTCTCACCACCCTTCCAATTTCTTCTCTTCACTTCCTCCCACATGGCTTTGGCTTACCCCCAGCTGTTTTTATTTATGCTGATATGTGTTTTGGAGTCTGAAGATTGTATCTGTTTAGTTTCACTGAAAATGGAGGCCAGGTGCAGTGGCTCATGCCTGTAATCCTAGCACTTTGGGAGGCTGAGGCATGAGAATCTCTTGAGGCCGAGAGTTCATGACCAGCCTGAGCAAGAGTGAGATCCTGTCCCTACAAAAAACAGAAAAATGAGCTGGGCATGGTGGCATGCGCCTGTAGTCCCATCTACTTGGGAGGCTGAGGCAGGAGGATAGCTGGAGCCCAGGACACCTTCTGTTTGAAGTTGCAGTGAGCTATGATGATGCCACTGCACTCTAGCCTGGGTGACAGAGGGAAACCCTGTCTTCCAAAAAAAAAGAAGTGAAAATGGGTTGTTTTACATATTTGTTTTTTAATTGTGGTAAAATATACATAACATAAAAATCTGCTATTTTAACCATTTTTAAGTGTACAATTTGATGGCATTAATTACATTCGAATTGTTGTGCAGTCATCACCACTATCTATCTCTAGAACTTTTTTTATCATCCCATACTGAAACACTATACCCATTAAACATTAATTCCCCATTCCTTCTTCCTCTAGCCCCTGGCAACCACCATTCTATTTTCTGTCTCTGTGAATTTGAGTACTCTAGGTACCTCATTTAAATCGAATCATACAATATTTGTCCTTCATGTCTGGTTTATTTCACTTAGCATAATGTCTTCCAAGTTTATTCATTTTGTAGGATGTATCAGAACTTCATTCCTTTTTAAGGCTGAATAATATTCTATTGTATATATTTGCAACATTTTGTTTATCTCTTCATCTGTTGCTGGATACTTGGGTTGTTTCCATCTTTTGGCTATTGTGATGAATACTGCTATGAACATTGGTGTACAAATTGTATGTTTGTTTTTGTGCTTTATTTTTGTTTTTCTTGTTGCTTTGTATGCTTTTCAGGAGGTTCAGGGTGCTGATCTATGCAGCTGTGATTATTTTGGTAGTTCTCTGGAAGCTGCATTTCAAAATAATATTCCAGATGATTCTCAGGATCAGGCGTATTTGGAAAGCACTTCCTATCATTTCCATCTGAGTGAAATAAGGTTAAAATAACATCAAGATAGTCTCTGATAAGAGAAGAAGCACCCAGAAATCTTGGCGAGGTTGGGGGTAGGAGAAGCACTGATGATGGCAGGAGGAGGTTTGGTGCTTTTGAGCAGGTTAGGTACATGCGAACCAATTGTTCTATTAAGCACCATCTGCCAGAGCGGCTCCTGCTCCTGTGAATCACTATGCAGGCAGAGAGAGAGGATGAAATAGATGGGCTAAAATTGCCTAATTCCCTTCTGGGCTGACTGTATCTTAGGAAAATCCCTGTTTGGCTCTGCTTTCAAGAATGACAAGCTGATCTCAGCACATCTGTGCATCTGTTGATGCTCATATTTTGAACCAGGGGTGACTCAGCCTATGTCACAGTAACTATTGATTCTTGATTTTACTGTAATAATTTAACAACTTGTAAAGTTTTCCAAGACTCATCCTAAAGTTACCTCTCGTACGTGTCTTAGATTTGTATCAAGGGAATAATGTAAGAACCCTGAGGAATAACTTTGATGACATAAGCAAACTGTAGCCCTGGGAATATCTTTGAGGCAATTTGTTAGCGAACTGCTGTTTAATCTCTGTAAAGCAATGCTACAATGAGTCAGGGAAAAGCAGTTCGGGGTTTTATGGCAGACAGAGATACATTCAGGTGGATTTCTGGAGGGAGAAAACAACATTTGGCTAGTGGCTGGCACATTTTTATTCATTCAGTAAATATTTATTGAACTCCTATTATGTTCTAGATACAATGGATGACACAGATAAAAATATCCCTGAAGTTATTCAGCTTTCATTTTGGTGTGGGAAACAGATAATAAAAAAGTGAACAAATATACATACATTTTCAGACAGCAGAGTACAAAGCATCAAGTAGACCTAACTAAATATTTTCTAGTGATTGATTACATTTACTGCAAGATGCCTTTAGTTTGTTAGGGCCAATGGTTTATTTCGATTGTGGTCTACCTATAAAAATATAATTTACAAATAAATCTTGAAACTCAATTATTTTGCAGAATAAGGTCTTCATCTTTTTTAAAGACTGAGAAACTGAATGCTCGTGGAAAGAGAGCTAGCAACATCACTTAATGATATGGTTAAGTGCAAACTGGCTAGTATAGTTTCTAAGTGCCATGACTTTTCAGATAAGAACCAAAGTTTTTCATGGTTTTGGGGTATGACAGTTGGGAAACTTTTGCATCCCCAAACAGGTTTCAAACTTCACCCACAATGTCTTAAATTGGCTTATCCACTTGTTCACTTTCTTTAGTGTTTCATCCCTTAGAAGAGAGTGGGAGGTGAGAGGAGGATGATGTTATTATGTGCTGCTCCCTGTGGGCTGTTTGTGTGTAAAAATGGCAAACTGAAATTGTTAGAATGGTGCTTGTGTCTAACTGGAAAAGCAGTGGTTGATTTTTTGTTCAGGAAAGTGTAGAAAGGAAGATTCCCGGATGTTAGCATTCATTATGCATATTGTTCAATAGAAAACCGTGATGTTGGTCTTGGATATGACAAACCTCTTCAGGAATGAAACGTTGATCATTCTGGCTATATTTGAGCAGGCCAAGGACTTGAATACATTTCACTTTTGTTAGATAGTTCTGCACAAACATAGGAAATTGGTGTAAATCAAAGAGTGTTTGGTGGAGCAAAATCATTCATTTAGGTGAGATGTCATCATTGAGGATAAACTATTCATATACAGATGACTTTTGCCCTAAATGATGTATGAATACAAATGGAATTCCTCTTTTGACCATGTCAATATGGTAAATTTTTGAAATTGTGAGAGTGTGTGTGTGTTTGAGCCTTGTAGGTTTGCTTCCTTTCTAATCATACTGGGGGCAAATAATTTTGTCTATAAAATATTAATTTGTTTGAAGAAGCATAATAGCTGGGTGTGGTGGGGCACACCTGTAGTCCCAGCTACTTGGGAGGCTTAGGTGGGAGAATCTCATGAGCCCAGGAGTTTGAGGCCAGCCTGGGCAACATTGTAAGACCTCATCTCTAAAATAAATAAATGTAAAGAAGCATGAAGAAACATTTAGAAAATAAGAACCTAGCTCCAAATTGCACAAATCACCAAATAAATTTGATTTTTTTTATCTCGAAGACCTAGAATTTATGTCAGACAAAAAGAATGGTGTCTTTCCTATGAAAGAATTTATAAATAAGAGAAAAACTTACCCATCGTTCAGTCTAGCATGTCATTATCTGCATGTATAATAAAATCCAAAAGGCAAGTAGGAAATACCTGCACACAAATTCTCTATCCCTGCTGGACTCAAGCAGTTAGCCTGGAAACTCGTTTGTTCATTTTGCTTTATTAAAAAGACTGACTCCCAAAGAGTTACTATTTTGTCATTTCATAGACTCATTATAAGGGCTGCTTGTTTGTTTATTTATTTTTCACTATGGGAAGCTGGGAAAAAACTATTAAGAGTTGAGAGTATTTAAATCTCTCAGTAAAATTTATCTTACAGTTTCTATGGGTCAGAAAAAAATAAACCTCTCAGTAAAATTTAAAAGAGGTTGAAAGAAAAAACCTCTTTGTGCAGGTCAAAATGGAATTATTGACTAAAAATCAAGTTTAAAATTTTCGCTTCCAACATTGCTGTTAGAATATGATTTAAAACAAAATGGTTCAAACAATTTTCCTTTTTATTTATTGTAAGTGCTGAACCAATCAAAATTGACTTTTGCTTGTTTAGTTGATAAAATTAAGTTTTTCGGGGTAATGTTTTTATTTCTTTCTGTTCTTCTCTTAGCACATTACTTGAATATGTGACCATTTTTCTTTGTACACTGCTTGTTTTATAATTGCAAGAGACTGTTAATCAAATTAGAGATTTCTTGAGGTAAATAGTATAAATGATATTTACATAAGAGGAAGTTTGCCACCAAGGCTTACTATAATGAAAGTTGATAATCTATAAAACAGACCTCTGAGGCTACTCTAACGTATGATTTGGGAACCTTTCTCCTGAAGTAGTTGAAAAAACTTTAAAGAATGGGGATCATTTTAAAATTAGTTGTTCTTGGCCGGGCATGGTGGCTCACGCCTGTAATCCTAGCACTCTGGGAGGCTGAGGTAGGAGGATCACTCGAGGTCAGGAGTTCGAGACCAGCCTGAGCAAGAGCGAGACCCCGTCTCTACCCAAAATAGAAAGAAATTAGCTAGACAACTAAAAATATATAGAAAAAATTAGCTGGGCATGGTGGTGCATGCCTGTAGTCCCAGATATTTACGAGGCTGAGGCAGGAGGATTGCTTGAGCCCAGGAGTTTGAGGTTGCTGGGAGCTAGGCTGTGGCCACAGCACTCTAGCCCAGGCAACAGAGTGAGACTCTGTCTCCAATAAAATAAAATAAAATAAAATAAAATGAGTTGTTCTTGGGAGGCGAAGTCTATATCATTAAGGAATACATTAGAAAGTATGTTTGGTGTATTAGTAAGAGTATTATGAGCCTGAAAATTTCAAAATATTGACAATATAAATTAACACAAATGTTATGGGTATTTATGAGCCTAACATGTGCAGACTGACTGATGATTTACTTCATAATCTTACGACTTTCCCCCTGCTCCTCCTTCTCCTCCTCTTTCTTCTTCCTCTTCCTCTTCTTTGTCTTCAACTCCACAGAGCTGAAATCATTTAGTCATTCACTGAACACATCCTATGTGCCAGGCACTCTTTTAGACTTTGGAAACATAGCAGTGAACAAACCTGACAAAATTCCCTTTTATTGAGAAGCCTGATGGGTGCCACTTTAATTAAGAAATCAAAGTAGCATCGCCAACACTGGGACAAACCCAAATCATGTGCCTCTTGCTATGTGCACTGTCTGCAGTATTCCTGCCAAAAATGCATAATCTGAGTCTGATCAGAAGGAAAGATCAGACGAACCCAAATTGATGGGCATCTGCAAAATAACTGGCCTGAGCTCTTAAAAAATGGCAAGGTGAAAAAAGAAAAAAAAAAAAAAGAAAAAAGAAAAAAGATAGAGGAGCTGTTCCAGATTAAAGGAGACTAAAGATACATGGCTACTAAATGCAATGCATAATCCTGGGTTGGGCTCTGGATTAGGGAAAAAAAGCTATTAATATAAAAGACACATTGAGAGAATCGATGATATCCGATATTTGAATATGGACTGTGAATTAGATAATAATATTGGTTAAATGTTTAATTTTCAGGTTTGGATAATTATGACATATTATAATTATATATACTGTATAAGTAACCTATAAAGAATACATGAGATATAAAGAATATCTATCTATATCTATATATATGCATGCACAAGGGGAGATGTTAAAGCAAATGGAGCCAAAAGGGTAGACCACAAACTGATGTATTTAGGTAAAAAGTGTATTGAAATTTCTTGATCTATTCCTGTAAATTTTTTTGTAAGTTTATATTACATCGAAATAAAAATGTTAAAAAGTTAGAATTGCAATGTTTTTTTTTAAATTAAAAGATTTTATTTTTTAGAGAAGTTTTAGGTTTATAGAAAAACTAAGCAGAAAGTAGAGTTCCCATATATCCCCTCTTCCTCAAACATAGTTTCCCATATTATTAACACCTTGCATTAGTGTGATACATTTGTTACAAATGATGAACCAATATCGATACATTATATGTATATATGTGTGTGTGTGTATACATATATGTATGTACATACATATATTTTACAGACAGGTCTTGCTATGTTGCCCAGGCTAGATTTGAACTCCTGGGCTCAAGGGATCCTCCTGCCTCAGCCTCCCTAGTAGCTGTACTACAGGCACCTGCCATCACCATGCCCAGAGATACATTATTATCAATATTAACTAAGATTCATAGTTTGCATTAGTGTTTACTCTGTGTTGTAGTTTTATGGGTTTTGCCAAATGCATATTGTTATTTATTCACCGTTACGGTATCATACTGAATAGTTTCACCACTTTAAAAATCCCGTGTTCTTCACCTGTTCATGTGTTCCTACATTTTAACCCCTGATAGCCACTGATATTTTTACTATTTCTGTAGTTTTGCCTTTTACAGAATGTCATATAGTTGGAATCATCTATAAATACAGCCTTTTGGACTGGTTTCTTTATTTAGAAATATCAATTTAAGTTTCTTTTATATCTTTTTGTGGCTTGATAGCTTGTTTCTTTTTATCACTGAATACTATTCCATTATATGGATGTACCACAGTTTGTTTATCCGTATACCTATTGAAGGATATCTTGGTTTCTTTCAATTTTTGGCAATTATGAATAAAGCTGCTATAAACATTTATGTGTAGGTTTTAGTGTAGACACAAGTTTTTAATTCATTTAGGTAAATACCTAGGAGCACAATTGCTGGATCATATGATATGCCTGTGTTTAGCTGTGTAAGAAATTGCCAAACTGTCTTCCCAAGTGACTGTGCTGTTGTGCATTCCCTTCAGCAATGAATGAGAATTCCTGTTGCTCCACAACCTCACTAGCATTTGGTGTTGTCAGTTTTTTGGATTTCAGCTATTCCAATAGGTGAGTAGTGGTATTTTTTATTGTTTTAATTCACAATTCCCTAATGACGTACAATGTTGACCATCTTTTCATGTGCTGATTTGCAGTCTGTATTTCTTCTTTGGTGAGATACTTGTTCAGATCTTCTCTTCACCTTGTTGAGATCTTTTGCTCACTTGAAGGCTACAATTTTACTTTTATTTTGTTTTATTTTTTTAATTTTTATTTATTTATTTTTTAGACATGGTCTTGCTCGTTGTCCTGGCTAGAATACAGTGCCATGATCGTAGCTCACTTCAACCTCAAACTGCTGGGCTCAAGCAGTCCTCCTGCCTCAGCCTACTGAGTAGCTGGGACTACCAGTGTGGACCATTACGTGTGGATAATTTCTTTTATTATTTTTTGTAGAGATGAGGTCTCCCTAAGTTGCCTAGGCTGGTCTCAAACTTCTGGCCTCAAGTGATCCTCCCACCTCAGCCACCCAAAGTGCTGGGATTACATGCATGAGCCACCATGCTGGCCCTCATTGTTATTATAACTTGCATTTTTTGATTACTAGAGAGTTTGACCATCCTTTTACAGATTCATTAGACATTCAGATTCCTCTTTCTGTGATTTGCCTATTTTTATCCTTTGCCTAGTTTTCTATTGGATTTCTTGCCTTTTACTTGTTGATTTATACAAGTTCTGTATATATTCTACATAATAATTCCTGAATTTTAGAGGTGGCAAATATATTCTTCTAGGCTGTTACTTGTCTGCTAACTTTGTGATGTCATTTTTTGAAAAGAAATCCTGCTTTTATATAATTAAATCCACATAATATTTCTCCTTTAATGGTGAGCTTTTTAGGCCTTCTTTACTAACTTCTACTTCATTTCAAGGTCACAAAGATATTCTACACTTCCCTTATCTTCATAGGTTTCAATTTCAGATTAAAGTATCTAATCTATTGCAGTTAACATTTGTATGTGGTCTGAGGTAGGAATCCAACGGGGTTTTACTACACATACAAGCTCTCTCAACATCATTAACTAAATAATCTACTCTTTCTTCATTGCTTAAAGATGCCACCTCTATTATACATGAAGTATGGTTTCCGTATATGCTATTCTTACATTCATCCACCTGTTTGTGCTTCTCAGTTCACGGTGAAATAATTATTCTGGGTGAAATAATTTTTTCCCCTCAGGAACTGCTCTTCTGCCAACTTTTTTTCTGTAACTCTACAGTTATAGAATCATATAGTTCTTGAGCAAGATCGGACGACTATCATTCAACCTAACATATTTTATAGATGAGAAACAGAGTTCTGTTGGGGGGCACACAAAGTAGAGAACACTCAGAGAAGGGTTGGAGGATAGAGGGGATTTTGCTGATGACATCTTTGAGTCTCATAGGACACAGTAGGAAGGTTTGTG
Organism: Indri indri; assembly: GCA_004363605.1. Classification (NCBI taxonomy): domain Eukaryota; kingdom Metazoa; phylum Chordata; class Mammalia; order Primates; family Indriidae; genus Indri; species Indri indri. The sequence continues at coordinate 37,921 of RJWJ010009748.1, read as the reverse complement.
TGGTTCAGGAAGGATGGAAGATTGGTCCACTCGGCATGTACAGTGTCCTGTGGGGAGAAAAGTCCAGTGATGATGGATGACCTGGAAGCTTGGACTTTTGTGGATGACTAAGGGAAATAGGGAGGTGCGGCATAATGACACTAGTCCTGATGATCCCGTAGGAGAAGGTGAGTAATCGGTCCATTTATAGCCTCTTTCTCTGGCTTGGACTCCCAGGTAGTTCCTGGTGGGAAGGCTGTGGGAAGAACAATCTCACCAGGAGCTCTAAGCAAACAATTCCTACCCTTCAGGCTCCTCCTGAGGTTTTTTATAGCACATGATGTCCTGATGTCTCACCATGCTGGTCACCCTCAACTGATTGCATTCCACTCTATCAGTGTCATTTTAGAAGGTATGTCTTAGAACAGGTTATGATATTCTGAATGTGGGCTGGGAAGTACAGAGTGCCCCGAACTTGTGACTTCCTTTCATTTAGATGCTATTCTTACATTCATCCACCTGTTTGTGCCTCTCAGTTCACGGTGAAATAATTATTCTGGGTGAAATAATTTTTTCCCCTCAGGAACTGCTCTTGTGCCAACTTTTTTTCTATAACTCTACAGTTATAGAATCATACAGTTCTTGAGCAAGATCAGACCAATATCATTCAACCTAACGTATTTTATAGATGAGAAACAGAGTTCCAGTTAAGTGATGAATATGATTTGATATTTTGAATCAAATATTTGACTGGTTTAGGAAAACAAAAGATTAATGAAATCATTTGCAACAATTAATAGTTTCAGTTTAGAGGTGTGAATCCAAACCTCTTCCTCTTTAACAAGTTTGGGCTGTTCTACAGGGCAAAGGGACATTCTCCTGGTGGTGGTGGGATTTACCTTGGGATTTACCTCTGCATGGTAGGATTTACCTACCTGTAACCCTTTTTTTTAAAGACAGAGTCTCACTCTGTCGCCTGGGCTAGAGTGCCCTGGCCTCAGCCTAGTTCACAGCAACCTCAAACGCCTGGGCTCAGGCAATCCTTCTGCCTCAGCCTCTCAAGTAGCTGGGACTACAGGCATGCACCACCATGCCCTGCTAAGTTTTTCTATATATTTTTAGTTGTCCAGCTAATTTCTTTCTGTTTTTAGTAGAGAAGGGGTCTCACTCTTGCTCAGGCTGGTCTCTAACTCCTGAGTTCAAACTAACCTTCTGCCTGGGCCTCCCAGAGTGCTAGGATTATGGGCGTGAGCTACCGCTTCTGGCCTCCCTATAGCCTTGATAGCTCAGATACCTGACCTGGAATTGGGGCAACAGGTCCAGCCACTTTATGAGAGCTATCCGTCTTGGCATTTTTGTCTATTTCCTCTACCCTCTTTGCATTTTTATCTGAAACTATTAATAATAGTTAGGCAGTCCTGGATTTCATCCTGTGTTTTAAAAATCATTCCACTCTTAAAAAAATAATCATTCCACTCAGCAAAGTATTTATTTTTCTCCATCGAATGTGACTTCTAGTTTATATTTTTTTATTTTATATTTTGTGACTTCTATTTTATATTTTTTCATTATTTTATTCAGATACACTCTGAATATTTACCCTCTCCCCTATGCCAACTACATAACGTGACGCGATCTCTTTCGCAGATCTGGTTAACGCCCACAGCTCATACTTGCTGCTCGTATGATCACAAAACCAAATCATACATTGTGCTGCAGATGTTGCTTACCTTTAATAACATTAAATTAAAAAAAATGCTTTAAATGAACTTAAGGGAATCTGTGCCAACACTAAACAAATGTTTATTCCCCTTTCACTATAATTTGGGATGACAAAATCTGTTTTCTTTTGTAGTTTGAAACTAAATTGAGACATTACGGTAGGAGGATGAAAAGTTTGTCCAAACTATTGGCAACTTAGATTAGTTAAGTGAGCCTGCCTTTTGTTGTACGAGAGAAAAAAATCTAAAAATATCATCTAAATTACTAATCATCAACTTCTTAAAGTGAAGTAAGCACCACAGCTGTAGAGTGATTCATGTACCTGGGCTTAGCGAAAATAAATATCTATTCCTCGCATTTCTTTCTAGAGAAATTTAGATAAAATCCCTTTCCTTATAGTTTCTTTGCTACACGAGGATGACAGCCTACTTATCTAATATCCATTACCCTATCCCTCCATTCCTTTCCTTCTTCGAGCTGGTGTGGTACAGAGGCTAAGAGCATGAGCTCTGGAATCAGCTGCACCCAGATTTGAATCATGACCATGCCATACACTTGTTTTAAGTTATTTAACTTCTTTGAGACTCGGTTTTCTCATGTGTAAAAGGCAGACCATGATACTTAATAGGGTTGTTGTAAATATTAGTAAGAACAAATGTATAACATTTAGGATGCTGACTGGTACATATAAACTAATTGCTCAATAAATGGCAGCTCTTTTGATATTATGGATTTAGAGAAGAAGGTATTTAGTAAATTGCTCTAGTTTAAATGAAAATGCTAGAAGAACTGACTCGACTCAAAATCCTAGCTCTTATTTTCTTAGAAATACAACAATTGGGAAAAACAAATAAAGAGCAGTGGCTCGTGTTTGTAGTCCCAGCTACTTGGGAGGGTGAGGTGGCAGGATCACTTGAGCCCACGAGTTCAAGGCTATAGTGCTCCATGATTGCTTTTGTGAATAGCCACTGCACTCCAGCCTGGACAATACAGTGAGACCCCATATCTTAAAACAAGCAAAATAACAAACAAAAAACAAAGCAAGTAAGGAAATCAACCTAAGCCTTTTTCTGACTGCATCTGAGAACACGCTCTGACGTAGCAGGGCCCCAGTAAACAAAGTGTCTGGTGGAAATTTCCTATTTCTAAGGTATTCAAAGCTTGTGGAATAATGGTTTCTAATTTGTAGCATTTGCTTATATTTTAACCTTATTAGGATGGTCCCATCTGGTGGGACCTAAAGTATGATCTATTTCATTTTTTAAAGGTCAATTCTCCATTCCTCACAGATTATAGACCTTTAATTCACTAGTTATTAAATCTAAAATGCTTGCTAGTAAATTTCCTCCTGGACAAATTTCAGCTGGAGTCTGTCAGGTAAATAGTTTACAGGACAAGCAGGAGAGATTTAGGCACTGATCTTCCGTTATTGACCATTGTCTTACTTATTTATCACCTTGTCATGAAATCTGTTAGAAACAGCATCAGATTGTTTGCAGCTTTTATTGATCTTTCCTTGACATTTACCTCTGTGGTCAGGACTCTATATTGAACTTAGCTGTTTAGTTCCATATAGCTTCTGAAGCTACTGAAGCTAATGTAGAAACTGTTGCTTAATAACATCATGAAAATCTGGGTCAATAGATACATAATTTAGTTGGAAGTAAAATGTTATGTGATGTAGTTTACACTTTCCTTTTAAAGCGGTGGTTCCATAATGGCTTGACATCCTATCTCTCTGAACTGGGTCCATGACCTTCTGCTAAAAAAGATAAGCGCACACACACTGATGCTATGATTTTATTATCAGGAACTGTTTTCTAATTACTCTATTCTCTTATTGTAAAAAAGAATGTGTTAGACCAACTTTAGAGAATCCAGTAACCCTTGTGTATGTATTTATGAAAAGTTAATATATTAAAGGTGGCATTTGGAATTAATGGGGGAAAGATGAAGTATTCAATAAATTCTATTGAGAAAATCAGTTATTATTTAGAGAAAGAAAAAAGGTTCATTCCTATCTTAGAGCATGCATAACATAAATTCGAAATTGTTTAAAGGCTAAAGCATGAGAAACCATACTATGATGTACTAAAATAAAGCAAAACTTATCTTAGGGATTTTCAGGAGGGGCAGACACAAGCAAGGCACCAAACCCAGAAGCCACAAAGGAACAAATGAACAGATGTGCTCTCATAAAACTAAGAGTGTTTTCATGATGAAAGTGGCCATAAACAGAGTAAAAGATAAGAGACAATCTGGGAGAAAATGTGTGCAACATATATAACAGACAAAGGTTAATATTCATGAAGTATAAAGAACTCCTATGATCATTAGTAATGCTAACGATAATAATAAAAGATCAAACAATAGGAATTGTGAAATCACAAAGGATGAAATATGAGTGGCCCATTTACTTAAATAGTTGTTCAACTAGAAACCAGAGAAATGTGAATCAAAATGAAGATTCCGTTTTTCACACTTACTTATAAATTATAGTACAGGATACAAATTATATAAAAGGGCTAATAAAAAAGATTGATACTATCTAGATTTAGTAATGATGTAAGGGAAAGGACACTGGAAAGTGTAGGAGTATAAATTGTCCTAGACATTTTGGAGGACAATTTGGTGTTATCTAGCAAAATTTTTTCTATTGGTCCAGTGATCCCACTTCTAGGAATCCACCCTAAAGAACTATTTACACGTATATGTATATAATATTATGTATACTTTTTTGGGTTTATCTCTGAGCTCTAGATCCTTATTTCCATTTCTAGCTGGTTACTGGATAGCTTCATTTGGATGTCTCACAAAGATCTCAAAACTACATCCCCCATCTTACTTTTCTTAAACCGTACTCTTGACATTCCCACTCTCAAATCTGACTTTCATCCTAACCCCCTTATATCAGAAAATGGTGCCTTTATTCAATCTGTATTCATGCTGATAAGTATGAAAATAGGAGGTTTTGTTTGTTTGTTTCGTAGACAGAGTCTCACTTTGTTGCCCTGGCTAGAGTGCAGTGGCATCATCATAGCTCACTGCAACCTCAAATTCCTGGACCCAGGCGATCCTCCTGTCTCAGCCTCCTGAATATCTGAGACTACAGGCACATGCCACCATGCCTGGTTAATTTTTCTATTTTTCTTGGAGAGACAGGTTTCGAACTCCTGAGCTCAGATGATCCTTCCGTTTCAGCTTCCTAGAGTGCTAGGATTACAGGTGTAAGCCACCATGCCCGGCCAAAAATAGGAGTATTTTTGATACCTCCTTCACATTATACATCCAATCCATCACCAAATCCTATGCATTCTCCCGCCGAAATATATCTGAAATCTCTCAGTTCACCACCTTCATTGCTTCCATTTTTAAACCAACATTTTTTGCTGGTACCAGGGCAATAACTTTATAACTTGCATAATTTGTGTATTCTTATCCCTATCTATTCAAATTCCTAAACAGCAAAAAAAGAAAAAGACAAGCCACAGCCTGGAAGCATATTTTTGCAATCATATATCTGATAAAAGACTCATATCCAGAATTGATAAAGAACTCTTATAACTCAGTAATAAGACAAACAACCCAATCTTTAAAAATGGGCAAAAGATTTGAATAGACAGTTTACCAAAGAATATATACAAATGGGAAATGAGCACATGAAAAGAAAAGATGCTCAACATTTTTATTCATTAGGAAAATGCAAATTAAAGCCACAAAGGGATATCACTACACACCCACTAGAATGACTAAAATAGAAAAGACAGACAATAAAAAGTGTTGGTGAGGATCTAGAGAAACTGTTAGAAATGCAAAATCATGCAGCCCATTGGGAAACAGTTTGGCAGGTTTTTAAAAAGGAACTTACCATAGGAATCTACCCAAGAGAAATGAAGCACGTACCCACGCAAAGCCTTGTAGATGAATTTTCCCAGGAGCCTTTCTATAATTGCCAATACCTGGAAACAATCCAAATGTCCACCAACTGGTGGATGGATGAACAACACGTGTTGTGTGCATACCATGAGACGCTACTCAGCAATAAAAAGGAACAAAGCATTGATACACATGACATTGTTGATCCTCAAAAACATTGTGCTAAATAAAACAAGTCAGACACAGAAGTCTGCATAGTGTATGACTTCATTTATATGAAATTTCTAGAAAAGCAAAACTATTGAGGTAGAAATCAGATTAGTGGTTGCCTCGGGCTGGTGGTGGGAACAAACAGGCGCAAATAAACTTTTTTGGGTGATTGTAGTGATGGTTGCACAACTGTGTACATTTATTAAAGCTCATCAAATTTAGGCTTAAAATGGGTGATTGTTATCAAATCCCTCTGTAGTACTTTTTAAATTTTAGAAACATAAATCGAATCACGTCACCTTTTTGTTTACAGCACTTAGGTGCAATCTGCGGTCTGTACCATGGTCGGTGAGGTCTTAATTTATTTGGTGTATTTGGCTTTGACTCTTCAGAATTGTCCCGTGACCATCTCCTTGCCCACTGATTTCCAGCCCCCGGGGCCTACTCTGAGCAATGTGATATACTGCCTTTGCCTCAGGGAGTTCTTACCTCCTGTCTCTCTGCCTGGAATAACCTTAATTCTCCACTATTTATCTCGATAGCTTTGATTCATCCTTTATGTCTCAGTTCAAGCTTCACTTTCTCATAGAGGTCTTCCTTGACACGCCCCTTCACAGTTTAAATCACGTCACTCATTCTCTCACTGGACTGTTCCTTCAAAGTGTTTTGCAGAACCCGTAATTATACATTTATTTTGGGATGATTTGTTTAATTTCCATCTTTCTACTTGAATGTAAGCTCTATGAGGGGAGGGACCATGCCTATTTTATATATTTATTTTCAGTAGGTATCTTCCAAAAGTTAATTGGTTTGTACAAAATAAACAAGCAGGCAAATTCATTAAATTACCCAGGATTATAGACTGCAATCGGAATATCTGGGAGGTTCACCTCAAAGTATACTGGAAAAATGAAAATAAAAGCACGTCATTGAATTTTTTTCCTTTCTTTTAATAGTTGGGCAATTGGTAATATGAGCTTAGAGAATCTCCTAGGCCAAAGATATTTCAGGCAAGCTCTATGGTATAGAAGTTTGGGTTCTCAGAGTTGTCCAAACATTTCTGTATCCATTAGCAGAATTGATGGTCAAAGTGTGAGAGAAACTCCCTTAATTGATCACTTATTTCTAGGGAGCCAAGCTCTTGCCAAAATCTCATTCGAGAGGAGTAATATTCAGGGAAAATTTCTAAAGGACGACATGCAGTCCTTCCAGAACATCGGGTACCTGCTTACTTGTGCTGGGCTATTTTGGCTCCTCTTAGAATTGCTTTTAGGGATTTGTGGCATCAGTTAAAACACAGAACAACAAGACATACTGCTGCTGGATTTATTGCATATCACCCAGTTCTCTCTTTGTGAAAACCCATTGTCTCTTTAAAGCTCCTGTCTTGAATATCCAGCTGCCTACTGGGCATGTCCACTTGGATGCAGTACTAGGGACAAGAATAAGCAAGGTGACTGAGCTTAACATTTATACATAGAATCCTTTTCTATTAGAGTTGGTAGGAATGAGTGGCTTACAATTTTTTAGCAGGGTATCATTTTTCCCAATAAAATATTAGTAGGTACCCCAATATGTAAAAAAAAAAAAAAAAAAAAAAAAAGGAAGAGTGTGGGTCTGGTTGGGGAAAGCCACACTTTAGTTTTTCTTCCCGTTCAAGTATCATTGGTCCTCTCAGGTAGCATCTGAGATAACAGGTGACTTAAGAACCACTGGTCTAGTCCAATCCCTCCATCTGGGACAGTTGTGTCCCCTGCCGAGAAACAGAGGCACACAACTCATCTAATAAGACATAGACATTTGTAAATGACTCCTCAGAAAGATATAGTGGATAATTTCATCAAATACCTAGCAGGCTATTAATACAGCCCACCGTGACAGGAGGCTGATGGGAATGAACATAGTACGCGAGCAGGACCAGGTGATGTTCCTTGAGGATCACTCGAGGTAATCCTGCCTCCTGGAGGGCGGCTTTTAAAAGCGTCTTTAAAACTGGGTCAACAGGGGGAGCTGTTTGCTAATATTCATGTGCTTTGGGTGGCGCTTCTCAAACCTTCTGGCTGGACTATTAATGTTAGTAAAGTCTGCGCAGCCCTGGGCAGTGAGCAAAAGTACTTTCGTGGGGCTTGAGAGCAGATGGAAGTAAAGCCCCGAACTGGCCTAATTTCTTTGAAGTCTCCTGATTTACTTTAAAAATTAATGCAAATACTGTATTCTGTTTCATAAAATGTCCACATTTCTGCTTAACCCCGTATTATACTGAAAAATAAATAAATAAATAAAACATTTTTAAAAAAGAAATCAAATTTACTCTCAAAAGGTGATGATTTAGTTTAGCTAAAGTGCCTTGATTGTTCATCTATGCTATAATGCAGCATTTCAGGCCCAGATCACGGCTCAAGGGGCTCCGGTGTCCTGTGCTGGATGCCCCAGAATGCTGTGGGATCGTGGTTGGCTGGTTTTCTCTTTCAAGTTGGTGGTGTTCTCAAGGGTTATCGAGGATGGTTTATCCTTCTACGTGACTTAGAGGCCTCTGCTGTTCTGGTTTAAGTTTCTGCCTCTCTCTGTCTTCCTTCTTGGTTGCTCCTCTTCTCTGTTTTGGGCTATTATTGCATTTGCTGCTGCCAGTGGATCATTACATTTGACTTTTTTTTTTCTTTTGAGACAGAGTCTCACTCTCTTGCTTGGGCTAGAGTGTAGTGGTGTCATCATAGTTCACTACAACCTCAAACTCCTGGGCTCAAGTGATTCTCCTGCCTCAGCCTCCCGAGAAGCTGGGACTACAGGCGCACGCCACCATGCCCGGCTAATTTTTATATTTTTTCTAGAGACAGGCGGGGGGGTGGGAGGGTCCTGGGGGTCTCCTTGCTCAGGCTGCTCTTGAATTCCTGGCCTCAAGCAGTCCTCCCTCCTTGGCCTCCCAGAGTGCTAGAATTACAGGCACTAACCACCACACCAGACCACATTTGACTTTTTGAACTGTTGCTTACCTACCAGATACCTGAAAATTAATTGAGGGTGGTTGAGGGAGGCCATATTGCCTCGTACAAGTAAAATGAGTTCCAATGAACTCTGTGCATTTGTAGAGGGGGGTATAGTTCTGTTTCTCTCCTACAGAGTGGATGGTAGGTGCTTTTATTACTATTCCCATGGGGACTCATGAGTCATCTTGAATACTGATTGTGAGCTCAATTCAAAGAGGTTGATGTGTTAGCACATGTATGCATATGTCCAGTCCAAGAAAATAAGAAAATGTTTTGACCTTCATTTATTTACTCTTAAGTTATTATATGTCTTACTATTAAACTAGAAAGTGCAATATGTGAAGCTTAGTCTTTTTTTTTTAATGATTTCTCCTCCACTTGAAGAGTTTCCTTTTTAGGAGATAAATTTTCATAAATTGCATAACAGAAGTCTAATTATAATGCTAAGCTTCGAACACATTTTAATATTGCGTGAGAGACTTTTACAGCTGGTTTATTTTTAATTTCCTTGAATGACCTTGCAAAATTTGGTTTACCTCATTATCCTTCTTAATATTGCATTATTTCATTTAAACTATAATTTTATGTTTAAATATATGAATTCTGTGATAAGTGATAGAAGATAAAATCACTTTAATAATATTTTAAAGATGTTATGGGATCATGGGTCATCTTTAGGAACTGTGTTTCATTCTCAACCAGGGAGGTGGCAAGGCTCATAGTGGCTGCTCTGAAAGAAGCTGCTTCAGCTTCAGCTTGAACCATGAACCCTCATAAAGGTCCAAGTTCAGGCCTAGATTGAATTTTCTTTCTTTTTTTTTTTTAGACAGTCTCGCTCAGGTTAGAGTGCCGTGGTGTCAGCCTAACTCACAGTGACCTCAAACTCCTGGGCTCAAGTGATCCTCCTGCCCCCCGAGTAGCTGGGACTACAGGTGCACGCCACCACACCTGGCTAATTTTTTCTATTTTTGGTAGACGGTTCTCACTCTTGTTGGTCTCGAACTCCTGATCTCAAGCGATCCTCCTGCCTCAGCCTCCCAGATTGCTAGGATTACAGGTGTGAGCCACTGCGCCCGGCCTGAATTTTCTAATTACTCCTCCTCACGGACTGTACACATAGCAGGGCAGCCTGCTGCACTTGAGTGGTCCTTCCCTGTCTGCGAAACCTGATCAGAAATACTTGATCAGCAAGGGTCAAACTAGGTCTGGGCTGAGTTTATCTAAGCAGATCTCAGTTTCTCCATTTCAGAAAGTTTTCTTGAAAGTGGATCCTAAGCTGCTTTGTAAGTTTAGGTTGGCAGCACATGGCCTGCAGGTCAAACTTTGTTCATACTTGTGCCGTATGGTTGAAATTGCAAAAATGCCAGAAAGAATTCTGCAGTGCTAGATGATGCATTTAAAAAGTCTCATGAATGTGGTGATTTATCCTCACCTATTTACACAGGTGCTTGCATACATACCTAATTGACCTCTCATACAAATTGTTATTTTTTTCATATCGGATGGGTAATGTGCTGACATCGTAAAAGTTTGAGGGAGGCACATCGCACACATGCGTGTGAACACCTAATCATCATGCTTATGAACTATTAATACAAAAGGATCTCATACAAATTATTATTTTTTCTTTTTTTTTTTTTTTGCTGCCTCCCACCTCCCCTTATACAAATTATTTTTACTTAAACCTTTCACTTCTTCTCTCCCTGATTTGTATATGTGAAAGCCTGTATCAGGAGATATGAATAGGGAGACCTCTTAGATTCTTAATTAATAGTAATAGTACCTCCTTACATTTGAATCAATTTCATATTTTAGAATCCACTCTCGGAAAAAAATATACCTTTTATTTAAACATTTATTTATTTAGTTTAGAGATAGAGTTTTGCTCTGTTACCTCAGGCTAGGGTGCAGTGGCCTGATCATAGGTCACTGCAACCTCAAATTCCTGGGCTCAAGCGATCCTCCCACATCAGCCTCTTGAGTAGCTAGAACTATAGGCATGCACCACCATGTCTAGCTAATTTTTTAATTTTTTTTTGCAGAGTTGGGGTCTTGCTATGTTGCCCAGGCTGGTCTTGAACTCCTGGCATCAATTGATCCCCCTGCCTTGGCCTTCCATAGGACTGGGATTATAGGCTTGAGCCACCATCCCCGTCTGAAAAATATGTGTCTTTAGATAGCAGAGATGCTAATTCTGACTATGGGAAAATATTTCTAGTTACAAGAGAAAATTATTTGTCTGGAAGAGTCAAGCTAGGAAAATGTTGATCTAAATCTGTAACTTGGATAGAAGGCATTACATAACAGTAGTGGTATGAAACATACACAGAAGAGAATGACATTGGTATGTGAACCGAAGTTCAAAGTAGATTCTGGAGAACTGTCTTGATTACAGAAGCCGACTTTTGAGGCACAGTGCATGACTGGCAATCTCGCATTTGACTGAGGCAGTGGCTAGGACTAGAATATCCAATTCATGGCTGGAATTCAGCCCTGAAGCAATTAAGTTGACATTTTAGTCCTTGGGAGGCAAGCAAGCAGATGATTTCCATCCAGGAAATTTGCCTCTGTGCTGTGGTCCTCCAGCCATCATAAAATACTTAACTTCCAGATAGGACTGATTGGAGCAACTTTCTGCATAAGTGTTCAGGGGAGGGCTCAGCACAAGTTAAAAATTTAAAAGAGAAATAACCACACAGAATTTGGAGGAGAGACAAAAACCCGGTTTCATCCATCTATCCATTCATCCGTCTATCATCAATCCATCCATCCACCTACCTACCCCCCACTCACTTATCCATCTTCAATGCTTGTTTGCTTGATTATTCATCACATATTTATTGAGTCCTGTATTTGTACCAGACATTGAGCTAGGTGCTGGAGATATGATGGAGAGGAAAATGAATACGGGTTCTGTTTTCATGGCACTTACAGTCTAACGCGTGTGATGGAGGTTAAGTAACTAAATATTGTAAATTGTGAAAAGGGATTTTGAAACGAAGTACGGAGTGCTATGAGATAAAAGCAATGGGAGATTTGTCCTAGTCTGAGGGTTAGGGCAGCTTCCCTGCTCAAGAGGTGTTTGAGCTGAGATCTGAAAGAGGAGCTACTAGGTGAAGAACGGGAGAGAGAACTAGCTTGTACTGGCCTGTGAGACGCAATCCTGAAAATCTCTTCCCAACTTCATATTCAGGTTGGTGGGTTGAAATCGGCCATGGTGGGAGTATCTACACCATGGAAATCTGCAAATGCTACAAACAAAGCTTTCTTTTGGAAAGGTAGTTATTAAAGATTTGCCAGCACCCCCCTGGGAGAAGGGGAAGGTAACTAAGCACCCACTAGGACTCAGGCCTATGTTAAATACTGAATGTGTTATTTTATTTAGTGCTCACAATAACCTGTGTGGTAGATATGTAATACTTATCCTCATTTCATGGAGATAGAGTGAGATTTAGAGAAAAAGAATAAATTCCCCCAGATTGTTAAGCTAGAAAATGAATACAGTCATATGTGAACCTAGGTCTGTTTGGCTCTGGTCCATGTCTTTCCCTTGCGTTATGCTGTCAGAGGCTTTGGACATGTTTGGTGTCTACTACTAGGCACCAAACAAGCACTTTTCCCCAGATTTAATTGGCTGTGCAAATGACTGTCAGAAGAGTCCTTGTAAATGGTTTACTCACTGCTAGAGTGTGAAAGTATACTTTTCAGAAGTTAAAAACAACTATTTTTTCAAACAGAATGAACTCATGTCAAAGATTTCATCATCTCGTTAATTAATAGGTGATAGAAAAAGTGTGATGGGAAAGCTGATTTGAAGAGCATTTAAGGGTATTTATAGGCAATTTAAAAAGAAATGTTAGAATAAATTTTCTAAGCTAGAAACTAAACTGATTAATGTCTTACAGGGCAATAGACCATAACCGTCGAGATTATCTTTTCTGCTAGGGAGAATTCATTTGCATCTTTATTGGACATAAACCTACCAGCCAATATAACTTGACAAAGTCTAAGTCCCTAATTAACAGTAAATGGAAAAGTCAGAAGTGGTAACTTCTCCTAGAAAATGGAATAATCCTTGGAAGGCCTGTGTGGCCTTATTGCCATGTTTTGTGTCATTTTTCTTAAGATGTGGGGGCCCGTAACCTTCACTGTAACCTGTAATATCCGTGGTGCTCTAACTTTGGGCTGCTGCAGCAGTGAAGTAAGTGCTTAAGCGTGGGACTCTAGAGGGAAGACCTGCCCTGGTGTGAACACTGGTTCCATCCTTTAGTAGCTGTGTAACCTTGGGCAAATTTTAAAACCTCTTTCTCAGTTTCCTCATGTGCATAATGAGGACATAATAACAACAATAATACTTATGGGTTGTGGTATTGAGTTATTACATATAAAGTACTTAGAATAATATCTGGTGCATGGTGCATGATAAGAACTATATATGATTGTCATTTGGAAAACATGTTAAAATACGTAGTTTCAGGATATCAAGGACAGAAATTCAGGACCCTGAATTTTATTTTATTTTAATTAATTAATAAATTAATTTGTTTTTCAACTTTTTGAAATTTTTTTTTTTTTTTTTTTTTTTTTGAGACAGAGTCTCACTCTGTTGCCCAGGCTAGAATGCCATGGCATCAGCCTAGCTCACAGCAACCTCAAACTCCTGGGCTCAAGCGATCCTCCTGCCTCAGCCTCCCGAGTAGCTGGCACTACAGGCACATGCCACCATGCCTGGCTAATTTTTTCTATATATTTTTAGTTGTCCAGCTAATTTCTTTGTATTTTTAGAAGAGATGGGGTCTCGTTCTTGCTCAGGCTGGTCTCAAACTCCTGAGCTCAGATGATCCACCCGCCTCAGCCTCCCAGAGTGCTGGGAGGATTACAGGTGTGAGCCACCGCGCCCGGCCTAACTTTTAAAAATTTTTTTGTGCAGACAGGGTCTCCCTGTATTCTCAGGCTGGTCTTAAACTCCTAGCCTCAAAGGATCCTCCCACCTTAGCCTCCCAGAGTGCTGGGATAACAGGTGTGAGCCACTGTGCACCACCAGACTCTGCGTTTTAAACAACCAGCCCAGGTGGTTTGATGAAGGTAGTCATGGACTATATTTGAAGCTACACTGCTGTGTACTTTCTACTTTAGTCAGCGTTGACTCGGAAGGTTGAAAGGGATGGGGAGCCTGTGAGAGGGGGAAATGGAAGAGTAGTGAACCTGCCATAAGCGGGAAAAGCCAAGAACAAAGGAATGGGAAGGGGCCTGTCTGGCCCAGGCGTACAGGAATCACCAGGAAAAGATTTTAGGCCAGGCACGGTGGCCGATGCCTGTAATCCCAGCACTTGGGAGGTCAAGGTGGGGGGATCACTTGAGCCCAGGAGTTTGGGACCAGCCTGGGCAACAGAGCAACTCCCTGCCTCTATAAAAAATAGAAAAAAATTAGCTGGGCATGGCGGCACATGCCTGTAATCCAGCTGCTTGGGAGGCTGAAGAGGGAGAATCACTTGAGCCCAGGAGTTTGACGTTGCTGCGAGCTATGATGACACCACTGCACTCTGGCCCAGGCAACAGAGCAAGACTCCGTCTCAAAAAACAAACAAACAAACAAAACCAAATAGAAAAGAGAACTTCAAAGGGAATTGGGGATTTAGGAAATTCTCAGTGATTAGTGGGCATGTCACTGGGTAGTATACATTGAAAATTAGGTCCTGAAATTGGAAGAGAGAGGGAAGATTGCAACAATTTAATATCAGTCATCACTGACTTAGTGAAGCCATACAAAATGTGAAAGGATGTTACACACACACGTACACACACACACACACACACACACTGGAAGAACATGAATAGACAACTGGAGGAAAAACTAGCTCAGTTAGGAGAGCAAAGCAAGGAAGTCTGTCCAGTGACAGTAACAACTTATGTGGTTACGTAAGTGCTAACAGTAAGTGCGACAAATCTCTGTAGACAATTTGGCCCTGACAAGAGTTCGTGAATTTTTCTTTACTAATTTAACAGTCTCGATCAGCTGCAAACTATTAAAGGTGAAAGAAGATTTCTGTAGGAATGCAGCATTTTTGTGTGAGATCAAGTCAAATCAAAATGACTTGAATATTTCTTTTCAAGGTAAAACTAAGTCAGTATATGATATGTGGTAAAAAAAAAATCCAAGCATTTCCAAAAAAGCTATCTTTTTAAAAAATAGTTCTTCAAAAAGAAATTATGGATGAACATTTTCCCCAGTTAGCAAAGGTCGTTGGTGAGCAGGATGATATTGGGAATCATTTAAAGACTAGGCAGCCGTTATAGACCTATTAATTGGAGAATGCAACAAAAGGTTCAGTGACTTTAAGCATCATGACATCACACTCAAATTAGCATGTCAGCCTCACCTGGTTGATATCACCAAGGCACTAAAGAACTCCAGATGGAATTGATTGAGTTCTCAGTAGATGACATTTTACAGTCATTGTTTGATGCTAAGAAAGATCCAATTGAAATATGGAAAAATTCAGTAGAATACCCATGCCTTTGGCAACATGCCTGAAAAATGCTTTCTTGCTTTGCAACCACTTATTGCTGCAAACCTACATTCTCCTACTAACCCAAATCAGGATGACTACCCATCTGGAGGATCAACTGAAACTGTGGACCGTCATGCTGCAACCAAATATTCTAATGCTTTCCAATAAAAGCAGACCCAACAAAGTCATTAAAAAGTTAGTTACCTTTAAAATTAACAAGTAGTTTTCAATTTTTGAAATTATCTAGTACATAGTAGTCAGATTTTTGCAAAATAATGTACATTTTTAAGTATATACAGTTGCAGTTTCTTGAATGTGGTCTTATTTGATTATAACTAAATTAATGTGGCTTTCCAATATGAAAAAGTTTCCCAGCCATGTACTAAGGATTCAGCTAAGCTAAGGCAGTGACCAGCACACGTTGGGGACCATTATGGATTCCACGAAAGGATCTATACTGATTAGAGAGTTGATCAGAGGACTAGGAGGCCAGATAAAGAAGAAAATTCAGAATGACAGCATGCGACTCTAGGAAAAGCCTTTTAGAGTGCTTCTTGAGGATACATAAGTATTTTAAGAATTGTAAATCATAGTAAAAAATCTCAATTGTCAGAGTTTGATAGAACCTCTAAGTCTTGTCTTTGTTTTAAAAATGAAACATTATTCATTCCTTTATCTACTTCTTCCTTTAGTAAATATTTGCTGAGGTTTCCCATGTGCCCACCCTGTTTAGAACTCAGCTGGGTACAGGTGTATTACTGTATACTGTATATTACATATCACCCTCTGTCTCTTAAACCTACCTTTCTTCATGGCACTGATCACTATACAGCATTTCATTGTTTATTTTCTGCCTCTTGCACTGGATTATAAAGTCCATGAAGTCAAGGGCTTTATCTCTTTTTATTCACTGCTCTTTCCCCATGGTCTAGAATAATGCTGGGAACATATTCGGTGCTCAATAAATGTTTATTGAATGAATGAATGAACTAATCACTTAAAAATTTATTTTCTCTCAAACACATATCCCTGTTCAACAGTAGAGTCTACTGTGTGTATCATTCTCATAAATGTCTTTGTGGTCATTCTCTGATGATTATCTGAAAATGCAAACCATACAATGCAAATCAATGGCAAAGTGAAGTTATATATCCTGCAAAATAAGAAGGATTTTATGAAGTTGATGAAGGTACTACTGGAGAATGGCTAAGCCATTGGCAAATCTGAATCTAGCAGAGGAAAATCATGTAAAAAATTAAGAATGACATAGAGATAATTGGCAAGTGTGATGACAAGAGAGGAATTTCAAAAAAGAGTGATATGAATATGAAAAAATTAAAATTTGAGTTACTTGGCAAAATTAGTGAAAACTGTGAATATTTTTTAAAAATGGCCAATCTTGTAATCTTGCTTTGAAAGTCAAACGTAAAGAATGTTGTACGAGGTGGAGGATGTTTTATCTTGCTGTCATATAAGTTGTCAGACAATTAGGCATTCCCGTTAGCACATAGTTCCAATTATAATAAAAATTTGGTTAAAGGAAGGGCAAAACAAACTTATTTTCATAATTTTTGTTTTTATTTCTCAACTCGAACTCTTGATCAAACCTATTTTTTTTCCTTAATGTTTCCTATGAAGTTTTGATTCTCATTTAAAATAAATTCACTTACAGTGTGCTTTTCCTGGTACTATTTGTTCTTTGAGAACTGGGGTCATAGAATGATGTTCCATGAGAGGGTCATATATGCAAAGCAGCCTCCAGATGCTGAGGGAGCCAAGAAACCAAAGAAGGAGGTAGACAGATCCAGTTTCTTGGTACAGGGTGATTTAATTTGTTAGGGGAACAAATGGACAGAGGTGTGGTCTTGGATAAAGGCAAGACTGGTAGATCTCTGCACTGCAATACGCCAGACCCAGGGCTTACATCTTGGGGGAAAGTATACGAGCTCCGGAAGCAATGTGTAGGTGGCTGCCAGTGTCAAAGCCTGTGATGTATGTGACAACATCAAGGGTTGTTTTGGAGGCAAGGCAAGACTTACAGTAGATAGGTGTTTCTACATAGAGAGTAATACATCAGCCAGATGTTTTGGGGGCATTCCCAGGCTCGGGGTCAGTCAGGAGTCACATGGAGCATTAGCATTTAAAATAAAGTCACTCTTGTCTCCACAAATGTGATAAATACAATATTAGAAGACTGTCCAAGGTGTAGAGATAGCATAGAGGAAGGAGCAGTGAGCGGGAGATGAAGGCTTCCTGGAGGAGCACGTGTACAGGTTGGGGCTTATTGACTAGCAAATGGAGGTGTCGAGAAGCAAACTGGAGAATTGTTTCTCAAGGCAACTAGTGAGACAGCCTGGGCTTTAGAGTTGCATATATTTGGGTTCACAACCCTGTTGTATCTCTTACTTGCTGTGTGAACCAGGGCAAATTACTTAACTTCTCTGGTTCTTTGATTTCTCATCTGAAAATTTTTATGTAGAAAAAAATAGGAACATTATAGATCTAAGCTCTGATGAGCTAATGAAGACATCTCAGTTCTACTCTCTCCCTCATGAACTTGTGTATAGATAGGTTACATATGAAATCGCCCTTATTAGCTGTAGTTGGTTTTGGAGATTTGGAATCAGGTACGCTTCTGCCGGGGAGTTGTTGTCAGTAAAAACCTGGACACATGGACTCCGGAGGTGCCCTGCTAACACGCGAGCATTATGTTTGCCTGCTGCATTCTGGACGGGCTATCTGAGTGCACGAGGTGGTGGTTGCGGGGGTGGCAGCGTGGTGACAGGGGACACAAGGACAAAAGAGTGATCCTAGCTGGAATGTGCTACCAGGGAATCCACAGAGAGCAAAGGCCAGGCCTCCTGATGATGCAGCAAGAATCAGAGCCAGGCAGTTTCAAATCTTTTAATTCAGAGCATGGGAAATGCTCTCCGACTCTGCAGCTATTAATAGTTAATTTACCATGTACCAAACACCCTGCATTGTCTCACTTAATGTTCACTGTAAGATACACACTGTTATTACCACTATTTTCCAGATGAGGACCCCGAGGCTTAAGAGGCTAAGCCAAGGCCTCGCAGACGATGGCAGAGCTGAGACTGTAACCCGGGTCTCAGTCTAGAGTCAGTGCTTTCAGCTGGCACACTTGGCACCCCGTGGCTGTACGGTTACATTTGCTGTCATTGCCACATGGATTGTTTTTTACTTATAAAATTAGCTGTTGGTGGACTGTCCTTGATCGTTTGCAAGGCTCAGGTAATTTGAGGTAATTTATCACCTTGACAGAAGAAAAGAATGTAGGTAGGAGCCAGCAGACAAGCAACACCAGCTGGTGAAACCACTGTTTATCATATAGTTATTTAACAATATTTTGTATCGAGCAATGTTTTAAGTTTATTTATTTATTTTTATTTGTTTATTTTTTAGAGACAGGGTCTTGCTCCGTCACCCGGGCTTGTGTGCAGTGGTGTGATCATAGCTCACTTTAACCTCAAACTCCTGGGCTCAAGCAATCCTCCCACCTTGGCCTCCCAAAGTGCTGGGATTACAAGTGTGAGCTACTGCGCTCAGCCCAGGTAATGTTTTATTTATTTGTTTGTTTGTTTATTTATCCTGCCAAGTTGTGGTTTGACCAGGTAATGTTTTAGATGAACAAGGTATGGTTCCTTTTAGGAACTCATCATTTATTAGGAGACAGATTCACAAAGAAAATGATATTACAGTAAGAAAAGAGCAATACCCGAGCATCACAAGGTGCAGCTGGTACATAGGGGTGATTGACCCTGCTTTGGGGATTTAGGGAAGGCGGCACCCAGTGAGATAATTAGGTCTCTTGAAAGACAAACAGGAGTTTCCCAGTCAGGTACGGTATAGATCTGCAAAGGCAGCAGGTTGTGCCAGGGTGAGGAGGTTAATAGTTCGGTAGTGCTGGATGGCAGGGTTTAAAATTGGGGTGGGCGGGGAAAGATGCAGGAGAGGATTCTGGTGACTTGGGCAAAGGGACTCAGATCACGGAGGGTCCCCTCTGCTAGGCTAAAGAATTTGGAGTATTATCTCTAACCGAGACGGAAATCCTGAGGCATTTTATATTGGAAGGCAGCATGACTAAACCTGATCCCTTTGTCTGCCGCTCCATGTATACCCTCCATTATCTGTGCTCTGCTCTGTGCCCCACAAGGCTGACCTCCAGGGACGACATCAGTTTGCAACTTTGCCTCTGACTTTCGGTTGGGTTTGGCGGTGGGGAGCCCTGACAGGGGAGCAGAGGGAGGGAAGAGGGTATGGTTAGACAGTTTCTTTCCCCAGATCTCTACTTTGGGAGTCATGGTGCGCTGCCTTTATCATTCAGCCGAAGGTCACGGCCCTCGTTCAGTGGCCTCTCTACACAGGTCTGGCTTTCTCTTTAGTAGTTGCTTTCTCCTCTTACCTCGTTAGGTCTAGGGATAGTAAAGCTACCTCACTGTTACCAGGCTGGGAGTATTTCATAATCCCTATGATTTTCCTACACTCTGCCCAAATCTTTTCAAATACAGTAATCTCTCTATTAAAATTTCCACCCATGGCCTAATTTGAGTGCCACCTCATTCCTACCCAGACCTTGATGGAAACAATGACCATATATTTATTTTAGAATAGTGGTGTAGGTGGCAATAAAGAAGGTACTGAGAACAAAGAAGAAAACTATACAATAATTCAGATAAGAGATGATTGGACCTGAATTTGGGTTCCAGCAATTATGATGGATGGAGAGCGGGGATCCACAAGATACTTGGAGATAGAATTAATATGATTTGGTGCAACCCTCACAACCAGTTGGATTCATCTTTGCCAAATACTTGCTAGGTAAGGGGGAATTCTGTCCTGTAGTCTATCTAGCACCAATTTCAGAAAAGTTGGTTTATAGACGAGTAGAAGACAGGCAAGTAGGACAGGTGCCCCCCAAGCTTTCAAATAATGTAACATGGAGGAAGGCTTGGAGGAATCAGGAACAATTCGCGTTTTTAAAGGCTTCAGTGTCCTGTCCCACTGGGTCAGGATGGCATTTCTGGCTCCATCCCATTTTCCAGGGCCCGTTAGGCGATACTGGTAAGAGGTACATGGTCCAAAGAAAACTTCCCAAGCTAGTCTGGGATCCTTGAGGAACAGAGACGGGATGTTGGGCTTCGTGCCTATGCACGCAGCAAGGTCATCCATGTAGGGAATGTAATCGAGTTTGTCTTCACTGGTATCTTTAATCACGCCCCTGAGAGGGAAGAAGATGGATGACTCTTTATTAACGACCCCTGCCCTGCGTTTCTCAAGTTATCAGACCCACCCCCACTCTTACCAATTTGTTTCTTTTTTGGGAATCAAACCATGTTTGAGAACGTTTTCCTATGTTGGGAAGAAAGAATGAAAGGAATTTACCTACAGTATCTGTCAGGGTAATTAACTTTGTTAGAGAGGATAAAAGGAGGAGATTGGAAAAGAAGTTTTAAATAATGTTTCAGGTTCTTGAATTTGATATGGAGATAAAGTCTGATCAGTCCATAGGCAATAGCTGTCGAAGGAATGAGCATGATCAGAAAGCATCACACATACAAGGACCTACATTTTTTTATTGATGTTAACTGTGGGTTGAGAGGGCCACACTTGGTACGCCAGGACTGAGCTCGCTGCAGATAGGGGCATAGTGTCTGTGAAGGCTTCGTTTATACTTATTTCTGTTGTTAGTAAACTTTCATGATGTCCCAACATCAACCATTCATCCATTCAATGAATAAATGACTAAATATTAAGTGGCTATCACATTCTAGGCCCCATTCTAGGTGCTGGGGATCCAACAGTGAACAAAACAAAGTCCTTGCTGTCAAAGAGTTTGCATTCTAATGGTGGAAGTCAACGGACTATTAAAAACAACAACCACAATGGCCAAGTAGATATGTAATATGTCCGGTGGTAATGGGCGTTATGAAATATATAAAGGAGGGCAATGGTGAGACTGGGTGGGTTGCCGTTTTATATAGTGTTGTCAGAGAAGCCTTCTCTCTTATCAGGTGACTTTTGAACAGAGTTAGCCACGCAGGTGTCTGGGGGAGGACATTCCAAGCAGACGGAAGAGCAAGTGCAAATGTCCTGAGGGTGTTATGGTTGGCGTGTTTGAGGAACAGGAAGGAGGCTGCAGTGCCTGAAGCAGCGTGGACGAGGAGGGAGAACAGTAGGCAGTGGGGCGTACAGGTGGTTGGATGCCCTGTAGAGCTGCAGAGGCTGCAGGGAGGCTTCTAGGGGTACAAGGGAAGCAATCGGGGGTATCGAAGAGAAGGGCAATGTGGCGTGGCTCGCTCTGGCTGCTGTGTTAAGACTAGACTGTAGAATAGCCACTGTGCAAGAAGGGACACCAGATAAGAGGCAGCATCAGGTGTCCTGGTAAGAGATGTTGGTGGCCTGGGCTGGGGCGATGGCAGCAGGGGAAGTGAGAAGGGTCTGAATTCTGGATTCACTTGGAAGACAGGAGCTAACAGTATTTGCTGAGGTGGAGTGTGAGAGACAAGGAGGAGAAAAGGATTACTCCAAGGTTTTTGACTGATCAACTGGAATGAGTAGCCATTGACTGAGACGGGGAAAAGTCTCAGAGTGGCCCCGTTACAGGGCGCACAGGGGAGTGGAGGGAGGCGAGAGTTCATTTTTAGACATTAAATTTGAGATTCCTGTTCAATATCTAAGTGGAGCTACCTAGAGAGAGTTGGATTAGGAGTTTGGAGTTCTGGGGAAAGATTTGGGTTAGAGACACAAGTTTTGGAGCCATGAGTATATGATGGTATTTAAAGCCCCGGGCCTGGACGAGGCCACCTAGGAGTGGGTGTGAACAAGGTGAGAAGAGGTCTCAGGACTAAGTTTGGAATTCACTAATATTTAGGAGTGAGGAAGAGAAGATACCAGCAAATACAGAGAAAGGGCAACCTGAGAGGTGGGGAGAGAATGAAGGCAGAATGGATTTTGGGGGCTCAAGGGAAGACAGAGTTGCCACCTGTAGGAGGGCCAGGTTCTGTGTTCCACCAAGAAGACCCGTGTCCCCATATGACCTAAGGCCACATGTCTAAATGGTGGCAGAGTTGGGACTAAGAACATATTCTTCTGACCCCTAATGCACAGTTACTGCCAACCTGCCACACTGCTTCTTTAGGGACGGATTTTATACTCTGAATCCTTTTTTTTTTGGTAACAGAATATATTTGTAAGTTTTTCCTAAAGCAAGCTATATTGCATACCTTTTAATGAGCTGCTCTTTTTCAGTAGCCTCAGCCATCAATTTTTGGGATGGGGGTATCTTACAGAGTCCTGTGAGAAAAATCAGAAATAACACTTAAGTCACGCGTGAGTTTTCTTTTAGTAATATTTAAGTTCTTCTCCCTCTCAGTTCTGGCCTCCCTTTGGAACATAGGAGAGTCAAAGCTCAGTATGGAATTGGAGTGCAGAGGATGCTTTTCTGGAGGTAAAATCTCCCTCCTAACTCACTTAACCAGGGTACTCTACTGCCAGAATTATGAGGACAGACCGCTCCGTGGCTCAGCCCTCAGCCTGTGCCATGCTCACCAGCCGTCTGCACGGGCGCCAGCTGGTCTGCCCCATCCTTCTTCATCTGCTCTCTCTGTCTCCTCTTTTAACCTGTTATCTATCTATCTATTATCTATCATCTATCTATCCACCCAATATAACTTATATTGTATGTATAGCCCATATTATACTTTTGTGCATGTGTGTGTATGTGAAAGTTATTAGTCGGCTAAATGTAAACACTTAAAATGAGCCCATTTTGTAACCCTGCTTTGGACACACCTTCATTTTTGTTATACAGGGAGCCCCAGGTGTGGAAGGGGTCCGGCAGTCTCTCATCTCACTGAGCCTCTGTCCCCTGGAGTAGCCGTGAGGACCCGCTCTTCCCAGCCCCCCATCTAGACAGTCTCAGCGCTCGGACTCTGCTCGTCTTGCTCTTCTGAATTCTGAACCTTGTTCTTGCCTTACAGTCTGGACTCTGGTCATTCTTTACGGTTGCCCAGCTGCCCCAGAGTCTGAAATCCCATTCTGTCCCCTGGGTGCCTGGAACCTCCATACCCGCTCTTGTAATGTGAACCCTGTCCCTCCCCCACACCCAACGTCAGGCCACTTGTGACCTTGCTAGTCCACTCTGTTCACCATCCCATTCTGGCCAGTCCTGCCCTTGCCAGGTACCTAGTGCTGACCCCAGGGTGTGAGTTTACTCTTCACCCAAGATAGGACTGACTCAGCTCTGTAGTGTGCTTTCCACTTGGGTCACTTTATCCTGTAAAAACTAGCAGGACTTTATTTATTTATTTATTTGTCTTTTTAGAGACGGGGTCTCCCTCTGTTGCCCAGGCTTGATCATGGCTCACCGTAACCTCAAACCCCTGGGCTCAAGCGATCCTTCTGCCTTAGCCTCCCTTCAAGTAGCTGGGATTACAGGTGTGCACCGTCATACCTGGCTAATTTTTAAAATTTTTTTGCAGAGATGGGGTCTTGCAACCCAGGTGGTTGCAAGACTTTAATTAGCGGTTTCTGGATTGCCTCTTGGAAGCTCTCTGGAGAAGGATGCAATTACTTCTACAGCATGATCTAAATGAGTTTTTATGGTCGGGCATGGTGGTGCACGCCTGTAGTCCCAGCTACTAGGGAGGTTGAGGCAGGAAGATCCCTTGAGCCCACAAGTTCAAAGCTGCAGTGAGCAATGATGGCACCACTGCACTCCAGCCTGGGCAACAGAGTGACACCCTGTCTAAAAAAAAAAATATGTATCTATATCTATAGCTATATATAAAATGAGTTTTGTTTTGTCAGCTTTATCATTCTAATAAGTATTTTGGAGCTCACCATAAAATACTTTCAACAACCACATTCTTAAGAGTCTTTGTGATTTTAATATAATTGGATAATGCAGTGAAAGCACTTTAATTGGCTCCTCTATTCAAATAAAATTTTTGTCAATTTAGGAGAACATAAGGTTTTTAAGTATGTAATGTATTATTACATTTGCACAGTGTGATAGAAGTCAACACTACTTAGTACTATGTTAAATACTATTTATAGATTATTAGTGATTGCTTTTATTCATTAAGGACAGAATTCTGCTACGGGACAGCTGGTTGACCCTATCGTGATTGCTGTTTATATTTAAAATAATACAATTACAATTCTTTAAAATGCTTACTAATCTAAACCCCGCCATCCTGTCAAGAGGTATGATAGCAACAGTAAGAGCAACAGCGGTCACTTAATGAACATTTACTGTGTGTCAAGTACTGTGTTAATTGCTTTGCAGACATTATCCATTTTACACAATTCTTGAGAAAGAGGGTTTATTATCCTCATTTTGCAGACGAAGGGGTTGAGATTTAGACAGGATCTTACAAAGCAAATGAGTTTCAAAGTTGGGATTGGATCCCAGTAGTTCCCACTCCAGCATCCACGCCCTTGCTACATAACTGACAAAAAGTAGTTTCCAGTGTCTAAAATAGTTTTTGGCCGGCGCGGTGGCTCACGCCTGTAATCCTAGCACTCTGGGAGGCCGAGGCGGGAGGATCGTTTGAGCTCAGGAGTTTGAGACCAGCCTGAGCAAGAGTGAGACCCCGTCTCTACTAAAGAATAGAAAGAAATTAACTGGACAACCAAAAATATATATAGAAAAAATTATCCGGGCATGGTGGTGCATGCCTGTAGTCCCAGCTACTCGGGAGGCTTGAGCCCAGGAATTTGAGGTTGCCGTGAGCTGGGCTGATGCCATGGCACTGTAGCCCGGGCAACAGAATGAGACTCTGTCTCGAAAAAAAAAAATACTTTTTATGGGCACTTATTAAAGGTCTGTCACCTCAGATCTCAATTTTATTTACATTGTGCA
Source organism: Indri indri (assembly GCA_004363605.1). Classification (NCBI taxonomy): domain Eukaryota; kingdom Metazoa; phylum Chordata; class Mammalia; order Primates; family Indriidae; genus Indri; species Indri indri. Next base: position 12,749 of record RJWJ010009748.1, on the reverse strand, counting down.
TTATTCCAATATTTTTCTTTGGAAGCAATATAAGATTATACTTCTAGTAATAAATGTAAAGACTTAGGAGTATTCTCTCTGGTGCTCTTAAGTTTTAATTTAAAAAATAAAGTAATAAAAAAAAGACTTAGGCGTAAGTAGACTAGACTAGAATAGCCTAGAACAGACCAGGATCCTGAAGCCTCCAATAATTTCAGCTAATTTGAGAAATTTGATTACGTTCTATTGTCCAAATTTATTTCATCCAGAGTCAAAACCTCTTTTTCCACTCAGTCACATTAAATGACATAGCACAACTATCACATTACAAATACAGTTAATTGTTCATTACTTTAAAAAAATATTTCATTACTTTACTTTAGTTCACAACTGTTTGATTTTAGCTAAATGGCAGGGCACTAATTTTAAGATTCAAAGAGAGGCTTTAAATAGAGCCAAGGTACCTTTGAATACTCTTGTGACCCATCGTGCTTGGAGTTCTGTGCCTACTAAGATGGACCCTTTAAGGCCGATGAGGCCGATGATGGCCAATGTTGCTCTTTCCAGACTTGAGGGAAAGACCCGCTTGTATAGGAACAATTTCTTCATGCAGAGGCTTTTGAGAGGTTCTTCAAGAAAGGGGAAAGAAAACGTGTATCCTGTAGCAAAGATCACACTGTCGATGTTCCCTTCCACTGTCCCGTCTTCAAAGATAGCAGAGGTTTCCGTAAACTCCTTCACGCTGGTTTTCATCGTGACCGTCCCACAGAGGATGCAGGTTGGCAACTCATCGTTTACAATAAATTTCGGTTTTTTCCTTTGACACAGAGGAGACAATTATTCGCTGTCATTATATCTATGAGAAACTTCAGCTAATGATTGATTTAGCCAATTCAGGGAAATCACCTGCCACGCCGAGGAAGTGAATTGACCAATGTCTAACTCTAAGTCATCTACCTGACTTACTACGTTTATAACATGTTTTCTTTCCCCACTCCCAGTAAAAAACATGCGGAAAATGACTAAACCTCCTCTTTCCTGCCTGGGGTTTAAGAGTCTCTATCTCTTGGAACTAATTTCTGGAGCAAGGTTTTTCTCAGAGCATCAGGATAGAGTGTACGATCATACATTCGATGATCAATTTCGGTTCTCACGTCACCTAGGCCTCCAGGGAATGATGTTAGGCTAAGAGGAAATTAGCAAGAAACTCTTTAAATGAAAACATATATCTTTATAAAATTTACATATCGAATCATCTTTTGCCATTAGTTTTCCTTATAAGTTGAAAGATAGCTCAAGGAACAGAACACAGGCAAAAAAAAAAAAAAAAAACAAAAACCAAAACAAAACAAAAAAATCTTACCAAAGGAAAATACAAAATATTTGGGTCAAGCATACAAGCATGTACTAAAATCACATTTAATGACCTTACATGCATTTCAAAGGTTTTCTTTTTCTTGCCAATGTGCAACTCTGTACAGATGTGTATTAAAATATATCATTTTAGGAATTCCTGTTAGAAATTCACACCTCAAATCACTCAGCCAGAATAGACATTTATGAAAGGTTAGGTAGGGCTGACCGTCTGCACTCACTGATGCTGCCTGGCATCATTGCTGTGTGGCAGTAATTTCGAGATTCCTCAAAGCCAATTTAAGTTTTCTGATTTTTCAAGAATCATTTCTAGTTTCATAAATCACTGCTTTTGTTATCAGAGAATATTCCTATTTGAAGAACTGCTGTGGTACCTGATGGACATTGTCTTAGGGTAATAAGTTTAGAACAGGATAAACAAAAGCAATATTACAATTATTGAACATTTTAAGTTCTGAATAAAACAGAATGAGAAATACTGATTTAATAATTTTTCTATTAAATAAAAAGGTTTAAGTACCCCTTTGTAATACTTAATCCATAATTCTCGTGATTAAGTCTCTTGTTCATCTGCCTCTCTCCAATCCAGTTTAGGAAACAGGAAGGCAGAACTCGTGCAACAAGATCATGGCATCTTCTGGTAACCATCATGGAATAAGGGTAGCCCCCCTCCGAACAGCGGCCCTTAACCCAGGTACCAGTTCTGGTACTGAGAAGTACCTGAAAAAGTAAAACAAGAAGGGTAAATACATGTCCATCATTTTGTAGTATTTTTCTTCAGTGTGTTTCGAATGGTCGTATAACATTTTGGTCTTATAACAACAGAGGATTGGTGAATTGGTACACAAATCAATATATGACTATCTGTTCATATGTCATTGTTCTTGAACTCATTTTACCGGATCTATATATCTGCTAAGTATTTTTATTATGTTTCTAGAATTATAAACATAGAATTGTAATATTTGTAGATATATGGTATTGAGCCGGAAATTTTTTTGCATGTAAATAATGTAGAATTTAAAGTGAAACTTTGGAAAACAATTTCAACTGAATAAAATAAAAATCTTGTCTTATTTTATTTTATATTTGGAGACAGAGTCTCACTCTGTTGCCCGGGCTAGAGTGCCGTGGCGTCAGCCTAGCTCACAGCAACCTCAAACTCCTGGGCTCAAGCAATCCTCCTGCCTCAGCCTCCCGAGTAGCTGGGACTATAGGCATTGAGCCACCATGCCCGGCTAATTTTTTCTATATATATTTTTAGCTGTCCAACTAATTTCTTTCTATTTTTAGTAGAGACAGCGTTTTGCTCTTGCTCAGGCTGGTCTCGAACTCCTGACCTTGAGCAATCCTCCTGCCGTGGCCTCCCAGAGCGCTAGGATTACAGGTGTGAGCCACTGCGCCTGGCTAAAAATCTAGTCTTAACAGGTGTAATCATTGTCCTGTAGTTTATGCTAAAGTGGAATAGTTTTCTAATTTGTGAATCTCAGCTTGGACTTTCTAAAATCATTATGTATACTTCTTAGGCAAGGTAAGGGTTGCTTTCATCTTAAAATAAGGTACATATCTGACTTCTAATAGAAAACTTGGAGACATTCAGAAAAACAACCTCCCCTTTCTATTCTTATTAGGGGTTTTGCCAGAATGACAAAGGGAGAGTATTAAAAGAAAAGATAATTGACCTGGATGGGGCAATTTGCCCATTTAGTCTTGTTACTTAAGGAACACTTCTGAAAAATGCCTAGTGGTCTGGCATCCATACAATTTTCCCAGGCCCTTCTTGGAAATGGCTCAAATGTATAAAGTGTGGCTTTTTAAATAGTTCAAGGAGGACCATGAGTGGCTTTAAGGACTTTCAGATTTTTTTCACTTAGTCTCTGTCTGCAAAATTTAGCCGTTGGCCAGTGTGTTTTATAGTCTTGAATACCTCTCTCCAGCCACCGTAAGTGATGGTGGGCGTGGGGGCGCCGATTCGGAGACGTGTACCTGGGCTGCTGTTCGACTGAGCTCCACAGCAATGTCTCCTCCCGTGTTCCCAAGACCGATCACTAAGACGCGTTTGCCTTGAAAGCCTTCTGGGATCTTGTACTCTTGACTGTGCAGGATCTGGCCTTTAAACTTATGGATTCCTGAAGGGAGGGAAGGATCGGAAAAATCCAAAATATCTAAAGCTGTAATTTCCCAGTATGCAGGGACAGGGTCTGTGGAAAAAGGAAGTCCCAGAAACATGGCAGCCCTTTGCTCCCACCAGTAGTCGCAGAAGTAGAACAAGAGTATGATTTCCTTCTTCCTTGGGATGTTGTCAGCCCGGATATAAATTTAGTATAACTTGCCTTGTTAAAAAATATAGGTGATCTTATATTCCATGTGAGTGTTCCCTTGGAAAGCAATTACTTAAGAAATCAAACTCACTGCACACAAATAATAAGAAACATCTTACGTACTACCCTGAACATCCTAAGCAAGAAGTGGATTGTTTCTAGTTACATGTCATTCTAGCCATCTACATTAAGTATTGTATCCAATTGTGATTTCTCCTGGGACCAGTATGCTCATATCTAAATACTTACTTGACATCTTATTTTGGATACTGAATAAGCGTCTCAAAAAAAAAAAAAAAGATAAGTTGTTGATGCATGTTATTTTACCCAGTAGGTATGTTCTATCAGAATGTGATTTGTTTATATAATGTGTTTACAAATTGAATTTTAATTCAGTGAAAAAAATTTTTTTTTTTCTTTTTTTTTTTGAGACAGAGTCTCACTCTCTTGCCTGGGGCGAGTGCCGTGGCGTCAGCCTAGCTCACAGCAACCTCAAACTCCTGGGCTCGAGCAATCCTACTGTCTCAGCCTCCCAAGTAGCTGGGACTACAGGCATGTGCCACCATGCCCGGCTAATTTTTTCTATATATATTTTTAGCTGTCCAATTAATTTCTT